>JADLZK010001036.1:0-143141 GCA_015847255.1 Hyparrhenia diplandra
TAATCAAATTATGTGCAACGACAACATATAGCAGAGATCGTTGCCCCAAGAGGGAAGAGTGTGCAACGAATAGGAGTGCGTCAGATCGACAACCCATCTTTGGATTAGCATGCAAACTCCTGACAGACAAGCATTAATTGGGAACATGTGCAGGAAATCGTTGGTGATCTTTATGGTGGTCCTTCCGATCGAATAATCAAAATTATTTATTTGCTCTCATTGTTCTGTTAAAATTCCAGTAAGCCTCAGCACCTCACCAGTGTGTGTGAGCTACAAAAGATGATTGATAAATAAAAGTATGAGTTATTGCTAGGCTACATATATATATAAAATGTGATGCAAGCTACAAATATAAGTGCAGCGATAGGTCAATGAGACCCTATAGTTGTTTGCACAACTGGTCTAAGGGTAGATTTAATTTATCAGGCAGTTTCTCTACTTGTTATTAGCAACATATGTATTCGTATGGGATTGTTGGGGAGGCATCGGGAATCTAGCAGCCGCTTCAATGCCCCTTCTTAATACTGGCATAAACATTATATACGAAAACAGTATGTCAGTTGATGGGTCTTCATCCCTCCTCTCGTTAGTGACTCACTACCTGCGCCCTACTTGTACGTATTCCTAGTCTCCTCGCTAGGTCACTCCACCATGCTGAGAACTCTTTCAGTTGCTGCTAATCCCTTGGACCCCGAGCTGCATCCATCTGTAGATCATCAGCTTGTATATCAGCAAGTGCATCTCACTGCAAATCCAAAAGTCAAGCAAGAGAAAATCCAGAAGCCTCACGTTCTTTCATTTCATCATCCATTGCTGTGGCACAATTCTCCTACATACATTACAATCCCTCATACATGTAAATTTGATATAGAGTCCATTCACATTACAAATCTTAGTTCTCAGCTAGAACAGATAAACAATTTTTATTTGTCAGCATGGCATTTCATACATACAGCCGCCTTAGTATTTGATTTGAGGTTGCGTGCAAAATTGCCTTTTAATAAATAGATCGTTGGTGAAAAGTATTGCGTTAAAATTTGATTCATATATAGCACAGACCGTGATTACCTTGTCCTCCGAGAATAGGGCACTTTTGGTTTGATCAAGTAACGTTAGAACATTCAAATAGAGCAGTACTGCAGAATAGTAACTACCATATTATGTACCAAAGCTTCTTCGATGGAATGCAACAAAATTGAATTAAACAAACAAAATCATTTCGACATTGAGATTTCTACTAGATAACTGATTTTCCGTGGCGGACTTTTGAATTTTCCATGGCGGTTTTGGTCGCCACCAATGGAATGTCATGGAAAATGACAGGATTTTCGTGGCGGTTTTCGTGCCCGCCGCTAATAGAATAAAAATAAAAAAAAAATTCTATCGAAACCCTAACGAGGCCGGGCGAGATCCGGGCCGGATCTAGGCCGCCCGGCCCGTTGGGTCTTCGGCCTCGCGCGAATCCCACGCCGGATCCGCTCGCCACGCCGCGCCATGGCGGAGACGCCGGTGGGGAGCTCCGCCGAGAGAGAGCAGTTGGTGGCGACCTCTCCCACGCCGCGGCGCCGAATCCGCCGGCGCGAGCTCCACACCGGTCCGCATGCCTGCCGCCGCCCGGGGAAGGGCGAATCCGTATTGCCGCCGATCGGCGGGAGACGCCGCCGCGCCAGTGAGCCGGGCCGCCTCCTCGCCAGCGCCCTTGTCGCCGCCGCCTTTGCGCTCGCGATGCGCCGCCGCCCACCGCCGCTTCGCGTCGCTTCGCCGCCCTTCGCGAATCCGGGGCGCCCGACACTGCCTCGCCGATCAGCCGCCGGCGCCTTCGCCGCCGGCCGCTCGCGAGATCTGCGCCGCCCGCGCTGCGGCGCCGCTCGCGGAAGGGAGCCGCGCGCCGGGAACCGTGGTGGATCGTGTGGTGGCGGTGCTCTGGGAGAGGAGGTGGGGTTGAGAGAGGAGGTGTCCGAGGGGAGGAGTGAGAGAGGGGAGGTGGACGAGTGAATGAGTGGTGGAAACCCTAATTCCGGTATATATACGCGAGCCATGATATCGGGCCGGCGTGGGCTTCATTTGCTGGGTGTTTGGGCTTCATTTACCATGGCGGTTTTTATAAAAGCCCGCCCCGGTTATTGATTTTCCGTGGCGGTTATTAAAACCGCCACGGTTTAAAAAATAACCGCCACGGTTAATCGAGATATTAACCGTGGCGGTTTTTAAAAGCCCGCTACGGAAAATCATTTCCAAACACTCCGTAAAATCAATTATGTAGTATTCATGTCCCAAAGCGGTTCGAGCATGCAGTCCTTTTGGCATCGAGAGGATACAGATCCATACATGACCATGCACATCTAGGGTGCCCCTCTCTGGAGTTTCAGAGATTTCATCGATCAAAGTAGAACATGTATCTAGTGCTTAGCTTTCGCTTGTGCGACCTCGTAGTCTATCATCGTCGTCTCCTCGACCTTTTCATGCTTAATCGATGCCCAAGTCCGCCTGGTGACACTTCATTGGAGGCTTATGGCTAGAAAGTGACGTGTTGGCTGGAAGAAATTATCAGACAGGGTATGTGTTTTGTCTTTGAAGCCTTCTTGAAGCACCACCCGGATCGTTAGGAGTTAAGGGCAGTAATAATGCAGTGTTGCTGTACAAAATTAGTTAGGTTGACTCTGCTTTCTAATTACTGTACCCACTATATTCTGACTCGTAGCGATTAGCTCGCGCATGCTCACATCACTATTTAGTAAGAGCACGTGCTGATCCTTGAACTTGGAAGCTTGTGTGTGGTAGTAGCTGGCTGACAGAATAGTACCCAGACTATATGCGCTGAAAAAGGAATTTAGAAGATTGTTGATCACTCAATCGAACCGATGTGCATGGCTAGAATTTTGCTGTTGTGTTGTCTCTCTCAAACCATATTTTCGAAAATCACAAAAACCTGAAAAGTCCTCAGACTTTATGGCTAGCCAGAGATATATATCCAGTCACATAGATAACCAATAAAGTCCGCAGATCATCTATATAAAACTCACATGTTGTTTGCCGTGAAGTTGGTGCCGGCATACATCTGAATAAATCAAATCGTTCAGGTCTGGCGAGTATGTCGGTAGGACCCGCCGTAGGATAAAGGCAATTGGTGAGGCCTTTCCCTTGTTGGCATGCATTACAAACACAAGTCCCTTACTCACAAATCACATCACGAGAAAGCTTTGTGGCTGACTAAGCGCACTCACCTGCGAGGCGACATTTGAGACGGTTGCGCCCTAGCCTATTGTGACACAGATGGCGTCATTGTCGGTCTAGCAACACGAGGACTTGTTTATTGGATTGAAGACTTGTAAGAAAGATGATCGTGCAGAAAGGTAGAGGCCTCCTTCACACCTGCCCTACATTCCTTACAGAAAAATGTCGAGATGGAAAATTCACCAAACACATTGTTACTCACTTGTGTAAAGCGATGAGCAGGATAGAAGTCTTTTTAGCTTGAGGAACGCATGAAGAACACGGACATTCACACACTTTAAGGTTGGAAGATAATGTACGTGTCCAATGTGCATGATGTCCATACTACCAGGAACCATTCACAAGTGTGCACGTATGCTGCACCATCATAGTGCAACTTGTCGGCGAGCTCGGTGCTCAAAGGTCCCCTCGCGGATGTCGTGATGCGATGCGCCGTGTGTCCATATACCAATTGGTATGCGACACCGCGCTGGCGGCAGGTGGTGGCGCTGAAGCCTGCGATTTCGCATTGGAGCACTGTTGTAGTTGGAGAGTCAAATCTCTTGGAAACCAGCGCGGGTGTGTGCCATCATGGCGGTCCTCCTTTGGTCGCAGATCGGCAGGTATAATAGACGCCCGGCTGGAGCGAAGCTGCTACCTCGCCTCCACCGTCTCACGCGGGTAAAACGCACGGTTTCGGGCGCCGCTAAGGCGTCACCTCGGGTAAGCGCCCTCCGCAGCGAAGAGTGCTACTGATTCTTGCCTTTGGTAGCTGGGATTCGCGGAGTGACCGGGCTGCCTCGCGTTCTACTATCTCAGCGCCGTTCGCGGGCGCCATCAGCTGGGTGTGCAGCTTCGGCAATGGTGACACGCAGGCTCAACACGCGCGGCCGCTTCACGGCCGTACGACGAGTCAACCAAAGATCTTGATCCAACACGTCGGCGCGTGGGAGCACGAACTCTCGTCATTAGCGTCAGTTTCACGACTCAAGCTGCGCCAGTCTCGTCACGCTTAGACTAATCTTGAAGTGAGTCATTCACTACCGGTGGAGGTACCTTTTGTAGTCGAGTGAGCGCTACGCGCGGTGCTAATGATCTTGATACGCAGAGACCAATGGGTGCGACGCAAAGCAACGCCGACGACCGCTGCGCACAGCCTTTGGCTGTGGTCTCCATGTTGACATAGCGGTCCAGGCGATCTCCTTGTGGAGATTTGTGAGGAGGTAATGCTGAGCGATGATCTGCTCCTTCTCAGATCTCGACATCGCACCACTTCACCGCACTCTGCCGTCGCCAAGGCTATCAGGTTTCTTGGGCGAGATGCCGCCCGGTGGCACATGATTTTTGCATCATCAACCCGGGCCGGGCGCTTAGTTAGGCTCTCTCAGCGCCAGCAAGTGACTTACTGCCTTCCATGATTGGTGGTTTGTCGCGATCTCAACTTTTCCGAGACCGGTGTTGGAAGAAATGTGTCAACAGAGGGAGAGCGCGTGCGGAGAGTAGCGCGAGAGGATGGTACAGTAGCGAAAGCCCGCAGGGATACTTCGTTGGGAATTTGGCCTTCACGTGGCATACCATGTGAAGAATGAGAGATCGGATACCCTTTGGGGTGCCCGGTTGGCGTGTTTATATAGGGTGGCAGCGTCTGCATGCGGCATGTACATGAGGTGGATTACATCTAGATGTATACGAAGGTAGCTTGAGGCTACGAGAGATCTACAGGCTAACTCCATTATCCAGCAACTACGCTAAGTCGCCTATATACAAGATATTACATGTCATTTTTAACACTTAACACACATGTCATCAGCATCATGCTATCTAGGTCCTTCAGATACGACGTGTACGCTTGGTAGTATACACATAATAACAGACGAGATTGATGAATTTATCATGCATTTGTAGTACAGAGGGCAGCCTGTTTGTTCTACAGATCACGCGACCCGTGGACACGAGCGGCGCGCTATATATGAGTGCGCAGCAGGCGGCATGACCAATATAGGATGAGGCCACACAGAGACGATAATAACACGGCCATGGTACGTAGGGAGTAGCTTCCCGCAGTGCCAACTGCTCCCGCCAATTACAGCTCTTACTGGGCATGGGTGGTGTCGTACCGTTTCTTCTCTCCTCTCAAATTATGGCAAGAAAGTTGTGTATCATTGCACTGTGATATAGAGAGAAAAGGATGCGTAAGCCCCTTATCGAGCCACCACACGCCCTCACTGCGAGTTTGCTGAATTAGAGAGTACCGACGTGCGTTAAAGCACCGTTTGAAGCTGTTTGTCTGACGACGCCCGCTGCAGCGTCGAGGCTGCCGCATGGCTACCTGCGAAGCTCGCGACATGCAAACTGCCTCGCGGTCCTCCAGGTTTCACCCAGTGCGCACGCCTTGGACCGAGTCGTCCCAAGCAGGACGTGACGTCTAGACCCTCACGTGCTCAGCCTCGCGATTTCCAGTTGTTGGCAACTGACCAGCTCATGCTGTGCACATGTGTATGAAACCTTCGCGTGGCTGCATAGGCTTTGACGTCATTCCACTGTGGATTGTATTTTACTTTGTAAGAGCCATCGTTTGAATCTCAAAGACAAGTGATGACTCTAGCACGAGAAGTTAAGTAATAAAACAGAGGATGCATTGTAGAGGAGGATGAGTGAAGCGAGTGGAAGGATTTTAAGCTTGTCTTTGCAATTACATGTATATATAACTTCTCGTGTTCTACTTCATCACGACTCCTGAAAACAGCATGGGGGTAGCTCCTCACCGGCCCTGCTGTTGCGTCACCGGGTAGCTACCTGGCTCTTCCTTGTAGTGCGTCGCCGTGGGCACACAACACCGTATCCACGGTAGTGGTAGTAACAAGCGCTTAAGAATGTAGTTATGCTCCTAGAGTTTCTCTCTTTGTTGTGCTAGCTACACTCCAATGTGGATCTTTTGAGATAGTGCACTGTATTAGCGCTCTCGATCACCTGCCTGTTTCGACGCACATTACGTCCAGCCTGCAATCACAAATCACACACATACGCAGTTGTAGGTGGAGTAGAGTTAAAGCGCAAAAGTGCGTTGCCCTACATGGAAATCAACGATCAAGTTCTTAGTTTAATCATCTTTTCTGTTTTGTCAGTAAAGCGTCATATTCTGTCTCGTACTACTGTTTAGCGTTTACGATTAAATACTCTATCTCATGTGATCTTCTATGTGTATTATATTAGATGGTGTTCCCCGGCGCTCCATACAAAAATACCATTAGCGTTGAGCTAGTAAGTGTAGAAGCCTTAAATGCCGAGCGGCCAAAAGATGCCCATATACTCTGTGCATTGTATCACCTTCGTGTGTAGAAGAAACCAGGGATATAGGCTGGGCTGAGGTTGGAAGACATTATTAATATCTGCTACGTACGAATAAATAAATAATATCATCAACCGACCGTTATCAACATGGTGCCTGACTACTATGTTTAGCTCTCTGGTTTAGAAAACACGCAAATCACCGAAGCTCGCGTCCCGGTGGTGTGCGCAAAAAGAGCGCAAAATGGAAAAAACTATGGTCACTGCTTGCTTCGCTCATAGTGATGTACTTGGTAAATTGGTATATACAGTCCCAAATGTTGTTCCAGTAATAATGGTAGTTCAAATCCAGAGAAAGCTGCCAGCTGCTTTTGCTGGGATAGAACCAGCGTTTGGGTTGCGGCTAAGCCATGCCGCGGGCTTTTATATAGGCACATGCATCATTTTACTAGAAGGAAGCCGGGTCAGTTTTTATATAACCACCTAGTACCAGACTACAATTATAATGATAAAGTTGTGAGGTAGCAGCCAATTGGCAGGAAAACATGTACTGCTGCCCATGTGTTTATGTGCATTATTCTAAAAAAGAAATGTGTTTATTGTGCATTCATAATTGTGCCGACCAGCCTCCTGGTGAAAGACATATGGATATATATAAATCAGGAGGGGCAGGTTGTTCCAAAACCAAATGTGGGGTGACAGCAAGATAGAATGAAGTGTCTCCTAACTCACTACCCTAGAGGAACCCTCCGATCAATGGTGCAGTGTATTCTAGGAATTGGAGGCACTGGGATTTTAAGCTCACTACCATAATCAGGGCCACTGCCGGTGTCTACCTCTTTGCCTCATGGTTAACTCTGTACAGGGCAGTAGCCGCAGACAAACGCAAGAACTCGTCCTCATGGCAAACCCTCGTCACTCTTCCTCTCCACACCTTCATGGTTAGAAGGAACAGTGTGAATCCACATGATCGATTATTGAAGCAAGAGAGGGCCAGGCGCTATTAAAATTGTGAGGTGGGAAACCAAATGATGGCGGAAACACATGTGCTGATGGACATATTGTGCATATACTGAGCCCTGCTCCTTCGTCTAAGATAGCATATGGCATATAGAAATCAGAGGAGGGGGGCAGGTTGTTCAACAAAACAGAATGTGGCGTGCGGCAGCGAGCTAGAACTTTAGTGCTCTAGTCTTCCTTCTGAGGAAATTCGATGGTTACAGTGTAGTCGAGGAATTTGAGGGGGCACTAGGATTTTAAGCCACTGCTGGGGCTGGAATACCGTACCTACACGAATTCATCATGCATGATCCGTAATTGATTATTGCAGCATGAGATGGGTCAGACGCTTTATTAGCGGCCGGGCTGTACAAAAACAACATCTCAATTTGGGCTTTCATGAGTTACCCAGTCATTGTTTTGTAGCGAAATTGCAATAGGCTTTAGCTCTTAGGTGTGCCAAAATATATGGTTTCAGCCTTGTCGAGGCCCGGGTGGTGCACTACTGCGAAGAATTCAATCCATCCTTTGATAGGGCTCCAAGCGCCTTCAACGCACGGCCCGAAGGGCAGGAAGTCGCCAGTAGCCAGTAGTGATGTGTGAAGTTCGAAACACTGAGGTCAAAACACCGGCGGTGATGCGAGGAGACTGCGGTTTGTCTCGAACGGCGGCTACTATCCACTAGCGAACAACATCGGGTGTTCCACGACCCGGCGACATTTTGATCAAGCAATGCGGAGGTTCGGAAGTCGGCCAGTGCGAGTTGATAGTGGGAGCTTTGCCGGGCTTTAGCGCAGGAGCGAGCTGTGGGATAACACTGTCGGGTTAGGCCCGAGCGGCGATTAATGAAAAGGCTAACAATGGCGACTTACTTTGAACCGTCGGTGAACTTTCGTGGCCGAGGTGATCTCAACCCGGCGGCGTTGGCCAAGTGGAGACTATCGGTTGGTTAATGCGGCCCGGCGGTGATGTTTACATCATCTATGGCGGTTAGTAATTCAAACCGATAGTGTTTGGTGTAGTTACACTACCGGTTTTATATGTCATTCACTGTCGGGCCCATGCCACCCCGGCGTTTTTGTTTTAAAATTTTTATAATTTATGAATTTTTCCTGAAAATCAGCTATTTTTAAACCCCAAAAAAGCATCATAGATACATTACATGGTTCAAAGGTTACATACAACTAACTCCACCTAATGTTCTCTGAAATTGAGCCTAGGACATCAACTTCCAAATAAGGAAAACAATGACAATAGCCATGATAGAAATCAAAACATCTTTCATAGGCCAAGTCTTGAATTCTCCTAATCTTCATATCTATGGAGGCTTCTCATCGATCTCGAGGCTGGTTGATAGTGAAAGTTTTTTTCACCATAGTAGGCCACGAAAGCTTGACTTCAGTCTTGTATTTTTTGTAACAATTACGGGGGGTAGCCGGAGACTTGGCGCAGCAATCTTCGAGGTTCGATAGATCCACGGCACTTGACCAACATGCACTACATACCATGCCATGGTTTTGCCTATAGATGCAACCAAAATAGGATGTTAATGCTATGTCATTCGGAAATGTTGTACAGCAAGATTTTGAATACCACGAAACTCATGAATTTCAACATCTATCTCATTTCAATCACAATTCGAGCATGTCTTCAATCATTCTTTGTAAATGACCACAATGTTTAAATCTAATTTGTTCACCATAGACCAATTAAAATACTTTTGGCACTATATTAGGATCCTGAACTGTTTGAAAGCAAAATCTAAATACAAAAAGGAAATAGCAGGTTGGATTTATCAACACGGGCATTTCAGCGAACAACTCAAAGCGATGACCGGCGCACTCACGAGCTTCCTTGCGGTCAGCGCGCTCTGTCTTGTCTCGGCGGTGCGAGGACGCGGCGTCTGGAAGGAAGGGAGGGAGGGCGAGGGGCGTTCTTCCGCGAATCGAGCTCAAGGTCGCGGCGGTGCGGTGTCGGGCGTGAAGCGAGGGCCGGGGAGGAGGCCGGGTGGCGCTGCGGTGCGGTGTAGCGCGTCCCCGTCGACGTGAAGACGAAGAACAAGCGGGCGAGGCGGCGAGAACAGCGGCGAATTAGATCTCATTCTCATAGGCAAAATCTCGAGGAACTAAATGGCTAATTAGTTCTCACCGTGGAAGAAGCGCGGGGCAGCCGCGCGGCGTTAGGGACGTCGGAGAAGAAGAGAATGGAGGGCGCTGTAGGGCGGCGGACGGCCGCTGGCGTGTGTGGTGGTGGTGCTCCGTCGGCGTGGCTGGTGGGGAATGATTGGGGCGCGGGTTGAAATGACACGGGAAAATTTCAGCTCGCAGCGCCCGGCTATTATATCGTCGTCGGCTGGAACGAATGGCGCGGGGTTCAAATGACTCGTGAAATTTTCACCTCGTGCGCCCATTTCTATAGTTAATCACTTGCCGGTTTAACGATGGCCGGCGGTGTTAAATTATAGGTTCAGCGCGGGTATAAGCGTCGGTGACGAATGATGATCGGTTTCTTGTTGCCACCCGCCACCTGGCGGTACCACGCTCACGGTGATAAGATACCACCTATTTGCCACCTACCACCGCTCGCGGTGATAAGATCTGCTTGTTGCCACCTACCACCGCTCATTCCCACCTACCACCTGCCTATAAAAACAGCCCCAGGGGAGAGAGCCATGTATGGCGAACCGTCGCGCCGGCCCGATACCTCTTTCTATTATTTGCCAATTCTCCTATCCACATATATGGCCTCTATTTGGGAGAAAGCCCTCCACATAAACATTTTATCATGGGTAGACGGTGTATCTGGAGGTACTAGAAGGGTGTTTTTGAAGATTAAGCTTCTAGCGTTGCTTCTGAAATTTGAGTGTGATGCTTTCGTGCAATGCCATTGTTGCATGGGCTGCTTGGGAAGGCCAGAAAAGCGGAGCCAAGTAGCGTGCATTCTTGTGCCGTCATGACCCCGTCTCGGAGATGAGAGCCCCGTCTCCTGTCGGGCCTTTGCCGGCACGGAGAGACATTGGTTCTTCACTGTGGAGAGGTCCCATCCTTACTTAGATCGAGTAAGCATAGCGTGTAGCATTGTAACCACCTCGGGCATAGGTGCTAGAAGGGTGTTTTTGAGGTGGTTATTTCTTAATGTGTTTGTACACTTTGATTATTATACCGTGTCAATTGTAATCAATTAATTGTAATGCTTTTGTGAAGTATGTATAATCCCCAGTTCAACTTTGTAATTTACTGGGGTCGTCGTAGAAATTCAATTTAATTAAAAAAATACCAAACCTTGTCCGAAAAATCTCAAACATCGTGCTTCCTTCACACGTGGCATATGCGTCTAAGAAAAAGTTTGAGGCGAGACCACACCGGAGCGAAGATGACCCAGCATAGCTTATGGATGTAATTGTCAGTCATGCTTCCGATGAAAGGGGTCATGTACCTTTGTGAAGCATGTCTACCCCACAATGTAGAAATGTCTTGAATTTTTTACAACCTTGTACACCCAAATTATGCCCCCACACAAGATCTTAGGTCTTTTCGATCCATATTTTTATTATTAGATTTTCCCTCGTGATAAACGCGATAGAAGGAGGTTAATTAAAGCTTGAAAACTTATGAATTTTGCACCAACCTACACACCTGAATTGCCTCTAGGACACATGAGACCATGTGAAATTTTTTGGCACCGCTGCTGTTGGTAGTGGGTACCAGTTCAACCTGTAATTACTCGGGGTCGTGGCGTAGAAATTCAATTTAATTGAAAAAATACCAAACCTTGTCGAAAAATCTCAAACATCGTGCTTCCTTCACACGTGGCATGTACGCGTCTAAAAAAAAGTTTGAGGCGAGACCACACGGAGCGAAGATGACCCGGCATAGCTTATGGATGTAATTGTCAATTATGCTTCCGATGAAAGGGGTCATGTACCTTTGTGAAGCATGTCTACTCCCACAATGTAGAAATGTCTTGAATTTTTTTTTACAACCTTGTACACCCAAATTATGCCCCACACAATATCTTGGGTCTTTCTCGATCCATATTTTTATTATTAGATTTTCCTACGTGATAATCGCGATAGAAGGAGGTTAATTAAAGCTTGAAAACTTATGAATTTTGCACCAACCTACACATTGAATTGCCTCCTAGGACACATGAGACCATGTGGGGAAATTTTGGCACCACTCGGCTCTGTTAGTGGGTAACACCAGTTCAACCTGTAATTACTCAAGGGTCGTCGCGTAGAAATTCAATTTAATTGAAAAAATACCAAACCTTGTAGAAAAATCTCAAACATGGGTGCTTCCTTCACACGTGGCATGTGCACGTCTAAGAAAAAGTTTGAGGTAGAGACCACCTCTCGGAACGAAGATGACCCAAAGCATAGCTTATGGATGTAATTGTCAATCATGCTTCAATGAAAGGGGTCATGTACCTTTGTGAAAGCATGTCTACTCCCACAATGTAGAAATGTCTTGAAATTTTTTACAACCTTGTACACCCAAATTATGCCCCCACACAAGATCTTAGGTCTTTCGATCCATATTTTTATTATTAGATTTTCCTCACGTGATAAACGATAGAAGGAGGTTAATTAAAGCTTGAAAACTTATGAATTTTGCACCAACCTACACCTTTGAATTGCCTCATAGGACACATGAGACCATGTGGGAAATTTTGGCACCACTCTGGCTCTGTTAGTGGGTAACACCAGTTCAACTTGTAATTACTCGGGTCGTTGCGTAGAAATTCAATTTAATTGAAAAAAAAATACCAAACCTTGTCGAAAAATCTCAAACATCGTGCTTCCTTCACACGTGTCATGTGCACGTCTAAGAAAAGTTTGAGGCGAGACCACACCGAACGAAGATGGCCCGGCATAGCTTATGGATGTAATTGTCAATTATGCTTAGATGAGAGGGGTCATGTACCTTTGTGAAGCATGTCTACTCCCACAATGTAGAAATGTCTTGAATTTTTTTACAACCTTGTACACCCAAATTATGCCCCCACACAAGATCTTAGGTCTTCGATCCATATTTTTATTATTAGATTTTTCTCGTGATAAGCGATAGAAGAAGGTTAATTAAAGCTTGAAAACTTATGAATTTTGCACCAACCTACACCTTTGAATTGCCTCCTAGGACACATGAGACCATGTGGGAAATTTTGGCACCACTTGGCTCTCTTAGTGGGTAACTTGAGTTCAACCTCGTAATTACTCGGGGTCGTCGCGTAGAAATTCAAGTTAATTGAAAAAATACCAAATCTTGTCGAAAAATCTCAAAACATCGTGCTTCCTTCACCGCGTGGCATGTGCATGTTTAAGAAAAGTTTGAGGCTGAGACCTGGAACAAAGATGACCCGGCATAGCTTATGGATGTAATTGTCGAGTCATGCTTCGATTGAAAGGGGTCATGTACCTTTGTGAAGCATGTCTACTCCCCACAATGTAGAAATGTCTTGAATTTTTTTTTACAACCTTGTGCACCCAAATTATGCCCCCACACAAGATCTTAGGTCTTTTCGATCCATATTTTTATTATTAGATTTCCGTGATAAATGATATAGAAGGCTGATCACTGCTCGGTTTCGTATTTTGCAAACCGGTAGTGTTGTCTCTTTTCTTGCCGGGGCTCTTTTTAAAACCGGCGGTGATATATTTCAAAAATGCGGTTATCTTTCCATTGGTGAGATTACTTGGACCTTTCTTTTTTCGAGTTGGCGTTTCAATGATGTTTACCAACTTTTCGGTTAGTACATAGAGCATTTATATATTTATGTTCGTCCATGAAAGATAAGAAGGGCGTTGAAAAAAAGAAACTGCGCCCGTATTATGATATATAAATGCAAACATCCATTGGAAAGGAACACCGCGATTATATATATAGAGGAGCAAACCCGATTACAATATCCGATTACATATATGATAACAAAGACCTTGAAAAAAATTACATATATGATAACAAAGACCTTTCCACGAATAGATCAATGTTATCATCAAAGTGTACAAACACATTTAAAATAAAAACGCCGAAGGTAATGTGATTCTTCGATGAAATTCCGATGGGATTTTGAAAGCCCATCGGTGCCGTTTGAGGTCCCATCGGTGCTCTGTGAGGTTTCTTGTGCTTTCGATCTTACAAAGGAGGGCATAACTGCGGATTTACATTGAATCCACGGCAAGGATGCCTTACGAGATAATTATACGTAATAGCCAAGGCGTGGTTGCGTCAATGGCGGCATGCATAGGCATTATTAAAAGAAGATCATGTTAATTTATGAAAATACGCTTTGATCACCAAGGAGATTTTCATTGAAGCGAATTTTCATAAATCGATATGATCTTATCAGGAGAATGCCATGTCTCTATATGGACATGTAAATCCGGCTGCCCATTTCTCTCAAGCACCACGAACTGGATGGCTCCGTGAATCTCCACAATTTTGTTCTAACCTTATTTATTTGCTCAATCTTGATAAGACTCTTGTAGCACCTCTTGTGTGTGAACCATTTTGGTGGCCTAAGATGCATAAGAGCGATATGCATGCGTGGAGGGCTTTTCTCCCATAGAGAGGCCATAGATATGTATATGGAGAGTAGCAAAGAAGATCGAGGAAGAAGAAGAGGCAAATGAATCAAAGAGTATCAAGAAAGAGGGCGAAAGAGAGCTGAATTGCAAACCTAAGGGCGCACTAGCCGTTTTTTTATAGGCGGATGCGTGGTGCGGACTGATCCTTTGCGGTTTCAACCCTAAACCCGGCATTGATATGGAAGTTCGCTTGCTGGATAATTGGCACGGCATAAACCAAGCATGCGTGGCCGTAATGGTGCGGAGAGAACGAGGCAGCGGTGCTCCTTCCCGCAATGGTGCGGGGTCGGGCCGTCGGGGCGTCTTGTTCGGCCGTTGACAATGCAAAAATCTTTGCGGTTCTTAGTTTTAACCGGTGATACTCCATAACCTTTGCTTGGCGTAGTGGTACACGGCGATGATATATGTGATCCTTGCGGTGCTGAAAGTGCACTGGCGGTGTTATTCTTGACATTGATATAACCCGTCGGCCTTTGGCGGCGGGGGTGCTCGGCCTTTTCTCATGGGAAGCGGCTGACAATCGGTTTAATAAAAGCGGAACGGTAGTGAAGACTAGAGCAACACGATTCTCAAGGCTGCGGCCGTGGCGTATCCGCGAGCCATGACCTACTCCTCGGACCTATATCACGTACTATTAAAATGAAAATTTATAATACGAGTATGCGTGGCGGTGGCGAGGCGGGGTTAGTTGAAATCTCAATGCATTAACGCTGAGATAAAATTAATGATTTCAATAAATGTCGATTTTTTACGAATATAACTATTTGTTTCACAGATTTGTTAATCTTTATAGGTTCATGTGTGGGCCCGGCGGTGATCAATGAAAGAGTGGAGACTTTGTTATGCGTCCGCGCGCCATTGGAAACGCGGCCGAATTCGAAGCGCAAAACGCCGTGCGAAGCGCTCGTTCGCCAGCGGAGAGATCGTCGCGAATTCAACGGCGATCGATGGGAATTCAAGCGGTTGCTTTGACGCGCGTTGATCATGGGGAAGTGGAGGCGGCCGGCTAACTCTCTATTTAAGCACACCCTACGATCATGGCGTTCATCCATTCCAGTTCGTCGATCATCCGGCCACATTCTCTTTGCATTATTCAGCGCCATGGCTGCCTCGGGCTCGGGGATCCAACAAAGCGCACCCGGGGGGGAGGAGATGGAGCGCGGAGGACAAGGGCAAGGGCGGGTGGTGGAGCGCGGTGGCGGCGCCCCCTCGCTCCGGCTCCGACTCGACTCGACTCAACTACGTCCCGCCCTCTCCTAAAGCGGGACCGCCGCATGGACCTTCTAGCCACCCGGCTAGGCGACGATGACCTTGCAGTGGTCGCCGCCCATGCGGGAGGTGATCAAGAGGGATTTCACCCTCGATCGTCTCCGTCCTGCCTTCGAGGATCTTTGAAGGAGCTGGCGGGCGGCCATGGTCTTCTTCCAGGGTGGATCCACCCACGGAAGAGAAGATAATTTCCCTCGCCCCCCAAGGTGGAGCGGTGGCGGGATCATCCTCAAGGCCTTGGTCAAGAAGGGCGGCGCCCGGGGAGGGAGGAGGAGGAGGAGGGCGAGGACTAGGCCGGGCGGCCTTTTCTTTTTGGTTTTTTATCATTTTTTATTATATGTTCTATTTTTTTTGTTTTTATATATTAATAAATAAAAATTATATATATTATTCTTGTGTGTTGCTCCTCGTCCCTGAATGCATTTTCGTTTGCAGTTCAAAGAGCGATTAAAATTAAAATTTGATTTGAATCTTAACTTGTTCTTTGGAAAAAAATAATTAAGCCGTCGGTTGTGCTTTTGGAAAATACGATCGGCGTTGAGTGCCGAGAGGCGGCCGTTGGGCGCGTGATGCGCCCGATTCACGTTTTTACGAGGAACCGTCTTTTGGAAAGCGCCACATTTATACCCGTTCCGGCGCCCCCCCCCCCCCCTCCGTTATCAACACTAACTTCTCTTTCATTGCCCCTCTCACGGGAAAGCGGACTCGCCGCCACGATCGTCGACATGGCCGCCACGGGAGGAGATATATAGATGTGCTGTGGACCTCCCTCCGCGCGCCGCCCTCACCAAGCTGAGCGGCACGGCCGACGGCGTTGGCCTGCCAAAGGTGAATCTGCCCCTCGAGGAGAGGGGCCAACCTACGCCCTCGGATCGACTCTCGGCCGATACCCTCGCCCGAGGGATTCAGCAAAGCGGAGGAGGAGGCCAGGAAGGTGGCGCCGGGGAAACGGTAGCAAGCGGGCAAGAAGGCAAAAGAAGCGGACCTAGGTTCTCTTCTTTTATTTGTTTATGTTAATTTACATTTATGCGATCGTGGATGTGTAAAGATACAATGATGCGTGTGGTTAATTGCTAATGGTTCAGTTGTTGGTTAATCATTTGCATGGCCATCTCTTTATCTTTTCGTTAATTTGGGTTCTCTTTTGTTTCCTTAAATCGGTTTATTATTTATTATGATGCGTGTCAATCTTAATTTTCTATCATTTGTGTTCAACTGTTCCCTCGTGAAACCGCTTGGTGAGTCCTATTTATACGTACATAACCCCCTGTCTCGGTCCGCTCTCCAACACTCCGCTCTCAAACACACTCCCCTCTCCTCTCTACCCGTTTTTTCACGGTAAGCCGGCGGGTGGTGGCGCGCCCGGCGGCAGACATGGATTCAGGCCGGGGAGGAGAAGTTCATCTGCATCGCCTCGGCGCCGCCGCAACAAGCTCAACAGCCATTCCGACCAAGTTGGCACGCCAGCGGTGAATCCTGCGGAGGAAGACCATCGGCGGGGCTGCCGGCCGGGCGGAGAAGATCATCTGCATCGTCTCAGCGCCGCCCGCAACAAGCTCCAACGGCCTGGCCGACCAAGTTGGCCTGCCAGCGGTGAATCAACACTTGGAGGAGAAGTCCATCATCGCCCTCCGGATCGAGTACTTGGCGGATAACCCGGCGGGGATCTGCGTGGCCAAACTGGAGGAGATGGCGGCCAAGAAGGCCCGGAAGAAGGCCGGGCGGGCGGCCAAGAAGGCAAGAAAGAAGGCCAAGAAGGCGGCTTAATTAGGCCAGCCGCTTTCTTTTTATGTTAATTTATTGTATCAGTTATTTCTATGACAGTTTAATTTGGTTTTGTGTCGTTTGTTAATGGATCGATCGTTTGTTAATCTGATGCGTGTTAATCTTGATTTCTGATTTTTTGTTTTTCTTGTTCCTTTGCTTCCCCTCTAAATCGCTATCGGTTCCAATCAACCGGTTGTGTCAATCGTCGAATCGCTATCGGTTCTAATTCAAACCCGCCGAGTGATCTGTGTCCATCAAGACCCTTTGCCGGGGAATGATTCAAACCGGTAGAGATATAAATCTTCACTGCCGGTATTGGTCGAGTCCGTGGAGATTCTGGTTTGTCCAGCGCTGGGCGGTTCATCACTGCGGGCGCGGTTCATCGCTACCCGGTGGACTAAATTTCGGCAGTGATACGACAAGTAGTGATGGCGAATCTGTAGTAGTGCCACTCAGAGCTATGTCAGTCTCACATTCAAGAATAAATGTTGTTGTAACATATACTGTATTCAGGCACTCTCTATGAGGACAGCATGTTGTTGCCATTGTTTATGTCTTTGTGACTCCGAGTTGTCTCACCAGCTGGCATCTTTGGTCATGCATGGTTTTGATAAAGTCATGGTGTTCAGAGATGAAGTACATATTGTACATGCAAAATAAATGCATCAGTTGCCGTCCTCATGTACATGGTTGAGTGTTCGGTTTTTCTCCTAAACTCTCTGAAGGGAAAAGATCACTCAATTAGAAAAGGAAAATTGTAGTGTGGCCGGGAAACAGCTTTCATTATTCTTTTTTGTCGAAGGTGTTCCTTTCTACGACCAGAATTCAGATGCTTGGTCCTACGGTTGCATCTCTATGTACCGTGTCGATCTGATATCAACCTCCAGGATTGGCAAGACGTACCAATGGGTAATGGTGCAAATTGAGATGAGCTTCGTTTGATTGAAAAAACCCATCCAGACGAACCATGAAAACTTTTCATGTGCCCTTTCTTCTATTTGTAAAAGCAGTATTTTGATAGATAACATGTTCAGTTACTATCTTATGCGTATTTTTCCTTTTTCAGGCAATATTTGATTCAACCGTGGTGTAAGTAGGATGATTTGAGCTTGGACCTTGGATATATAATGCTAGATTTGTAATGAGTGTGTACATGGTCCTGGTCATCAAAGTAATAATGCATCCTGGAATCTTATACTATAGTCTAAGTTACAAAAACTTTTAGGGACTCAGTAGCTTGGGTGTTTTACATCCTCGATAAAGTGTGACTAAACATACTACTCATCAGGCAGGGCATTCAGCCAATGATGAGACAGTTGGAAAGGCGTTGCGGAAGATCCATTCACACCCAAGTGCAAGGCTGGCAAAAAAAAGACACCCTAATAAATCTTGGTATCTAAGAAAAATCTATCAAATACTCGAGGTGACAATTTCCATCAAGCACGTAAGCATGCGCATGGAGGAAGCAGCGTCCAGCCATGCACCGACCACCAACATGGGCATCCAGCGCATGGCGGAAGCAGCGTCAGACCCGTACCTAGGTGTGCCTAGCTTCTTGGGGTGAGAGGACGAGACTGTGGGAGTGGGTGTTCGTCAACACCGCCGCCAATCTACTTCATCCATGTTGCGGTGAGTTTGATGGTTAGGCTAGGTCAACACGTGCGGTGCTAGGCGGCTCATCTCGTCATGCAGGAAAAGAGACGGGTGGCATAGGAAGGCGAAGGCTATTGGTGCCATGATGGCACGGCGTCCATCGCCCACGACATCTACAAATCAGTCTTTGGCACCCGGCGCACCTGTAGGAAGTAAAGGTATGGCCATCTTGCTAGATCCCATCATTAGAACTTTATTTCACTCATATGATGTGCTATGTTCAACCATCTTGCTAGAACCAATATTATAATTAAATTTGCCTGCTATATATGACATACTATTTTTATAGTAAATCTTTTTAGTGTGACTAGGTAAAGATTTGTGAAAAATCATTGAAAGAGTTGCTAGAGTATGGAATGCAATCTTACTTTGTGGCGAACAAATAAATAAATAATGATATGATCCTTATTGACCATTAGATTGTATTTTTTTTGTTTAAATGTCCTCAAAATAGTTTGAACAAATAAGTCTCGATACAATAATCCTTATTGACCATCATGTATAACTTTGTTGCTTTAATATTAATGTCATTGGATTATACTATTTTGGCATGGTCAGAAACATTCAAGTGAGATTTGTCCTAGAAAAGAATCGTCAAAAACAAAGCAAGAGTCACTAAAGTATGGGATAAATCTTTGTTGTGGCGAACAAATAAGTCATGATTCAATCCTTATTGACCATTGGTTATAACTTTCATTTTAATTTTTGGATTATTCAAAAAATCTTGATATAATCCTTATTAACCGTCAGGAATAGTTTTTTTTGTTTATTTTAATAATTATTTTATTGGGTTACATCAAGTTTACCCGTGCTAATGATGCTAAAAGATTAGGGACAATTGTCCATAAAGTTATCAACATAGCCAATATGGAAAAACTCAAACCTCCACAATTATAAAAGATAATTGCACTAATACCATAATATATTTTATAAATTAGCCACCACTATGATGATGTAAGATGGTATTTTAGGTTTGAAACAATTTAACAAACATGACATTGTGAAAAATAATGTAGAGAAATATAGAGCTATATATTTTGTACCTAGACTAGAATACACACTTCGGCCACTATATTAAGTTAAAACTATGCATAGAGCTATGTTCCACTGCATAGACCAAGTACACATTAGAATAAATTATTATTTTATAAGCTTATCAAGTGCGCAAAAACAACCATAGCAAACCAAACAAATAATGCTACTTACAATAATTTTTTTATATTACTAATCATAGCAATCAATTTCGGAAGTCGTTATCTTGAAAAAAATGTTTAAATGCTTTGTTTGAAACATAATTTTTATGCCACTGTTATGTTATATAATAAATTCAATTCCTTGAGCATGCCATGACAACTATTATGCCACTGTAACAACTAATAATAAGCACTACAATTTCAAATTAACCTATGTATAAAAGATTAGAAGTGCATGAGAAGTTGACACTAAATCTAGATTTTCATGATATTTCACACAAAAGAATGAAATAAGAGTTTATATAATTCAAAATTATATTTGATGCAAATGCATATCATGCTAGAAAAAGATACATCCTACAAATTATTACGAAACCCCGAGATAAAAAAAAACAGAACCTAAAATTGTTACAAAATGTAAATAAAACAGTACATTGTAGTCACAGTTGCAATTAATAGTCGTTGTTTGTGAGCAATTAATAAGAGTACAATTTAGGGTGGCGGAATCAAAGTTATGGTTCGTGCCATCAAAATATGTCTACATCTAAAGCCATCACAGTTTAAGCTATTACCAACTAAATGTATATTGGAGATAAACAAAAGAGCTATGTAGTAAACAATGGTTATGGATGAAAAATACATCTAAATAAATAATTGATAGATTGTCATAACTGGACATAGACTATACAATACCTATTATATCTATTATTTAAGCTATTATTTAAGAAAATTAGTAAAGAGAAAAATATTTTTAAGATAAGTAATTTTTATGGGTTACTATCTCCTAAGATTCTAACCCGTGTGGGAGCACGGGTTGATGGACTAGTATATATAAGTTATTTATTGATAAAATAATAAGATGAGACCAAAAGCCAAACGGTATGCTTCTTACAGCTTTTTCTGGCCACAATTTCGATATTTGTACTAGGCCATGTTTAGTTTGCTACTGCAGGAACCCAAAAAGTGCTACGAGTTATCCGTCACATCAAATCTCTTAATGTATTTTTAGAGCATTACATGTAGGTGATTGCACAGTTTGATTGAAAAGTCGAGAGACGAATCTTTTAAGCCTAGTTAGTCCATGGTGGGATAATAATTATCAAATACAAAGCGAAAAGTGCTACAGTAGCCCAATCCAAAATATTTCACCAACTAAACACCCCTAAAACCTAGAAATTGCGTCAGACCAGCATTTATTTTGTCGGCTATTTTTGTTTTATTTGAAAAGCATTTTTTGATCGTTCTATAGGAAACATGGACAACAGTATTGTAAACACCGCAGAGAGGTTATTGCAACTAATAAAATATATTTTGCATTGCATCGATGCATGGCAGTGGGTTCCTTTCAAGGCGTCTCTTTCCAGCAGAGCTCAATAGTCACATAGGTGATTGCTGCATACTAATGTTCACTAGGTTAAATTAAAAAATAGCGCATGTTACAATGATATTTCAAAATATTATTTTTGTTGTGTCCCTTGTATCGTATATCTTTGCCAACCATTATCCAAGCAGCATTGGAAATATCGCTAGCCATCGTCTCTATCGTCCAAGCAACATCAGGTTTATAGCCAGCTAAACATGTGCAGAAAGCACGAGGCGCGGTGGCCCGACACAAAGCATTTTTTTTGGCGCGGCACAAAGCACGGCCCGGCGCGAAAAAATGGGCTCGAGCGGCCCGGTGCCGGTGTGGGCGTGCCTGGGCCGACCCAAGGCGCAGCGGGCCAGGCGGCGCGGCCCGGTAATATACACGGCAGGCGCGATATGGGCCCGATCGATACATAATTCTGCTACCAGCCCTCCATACCTCAAAAAACAAAAATAGCCCACCAAAGCACTGATTCCTCAATCCTGCAACCACCGTAACCCCTATCTTTCTCTCTAGCGCCGCCGCGTGGTAGCGCCCGCTCCGACCGCGCCGCATGCCCGCGCGTGGCAGCGGACGCCCTCACCCGCCTCCTCCCGGCTCGGCGCTCCTCCCTACTGGCGCTCGTCGGCGCCACGCACGCTGCCACCCCTTCCTCCGGTCTCTTGGGCAGCGTCGAACCGGCGGCGGCATCGGCCTCTCGCACGGCCGGCGGCCGGCGGCAGGGGGCGGCTCGCCCGCGCGGCCGACATCGGCGGCTTCACCGGCCTCCAGCGCGGGCGCCTTCCAGCGGCGGCGCCCCTCGCGGTCGCCCGGCCGGCGGCCCTCCTCCCGGCTCGGCGGGGCGAGCACGGCGGCGGCAGTTCCTCTGCGGCATCTCTTCCACTTCCCCTTCTATCACGGACCATGGGCGGCCCGTTCGCTCTTTGGGCCCGTGCTTTTTGGGCTGGCACGGCCGAAAGTTGGTCCGTGGGCGTGCTGGGCCGACCCGGGGCATGGTTGCCTGGTTAGGCATGGCCCGGTGGCCCATGGGCCAAATAGGCCCGTGCGACCGGCTGTGCTGGCCGGGTCCGGGCCGTGCCTGACCGTGCCGGCCCGATGCACATGTTTAGAGCCCGGCCCATGCGACCGTGCCGGCCCGATGCACATGTTTAGAGCCAGCCATTGTCTCTAGCGTCCAAGCTGCATCGTCTACAGCTCCTGCCTGTAGGAATCATGAACCAAAAGTGTGTGTGTATATATATACATCTCAGTATGGTATATGTTAACCAAATGCTGCTGTGCCACCAATTTCCAAGCCCCAATACCATTGATCATCACCATGGCCACCACACCGGAGGAGTTTTTTGTCAAGGATTTCATGGAGCAGCCACCAGCATTCCCACCCGTCTTCCTTGACCTTCCCCACAAGCTCAATGCCAGCAATGAAGTCCGCCATCATCTCCCTAACAACAATGACATGATGCTCCCTTACATCTCACACATGCTCATGGAGGATGGCATTGACGATGAGCTCAATGATCACCCTGCGCTACTCCAGGTGCAGCAGCCCTTTGTACAAATCCTCCACACCCTTTCCTTCGATGCTAACACTGACAACAGGGAGGGGCCCAAAGATTTCTTGCATAAAAGCCATGGTGATGAAAGAGCGCTCAATTTGCCCTTGTCCAAAGGTGCATATATGGTGGGGGCATCCTTGGAGTTCATGGACCAAGCCAACATGTTCTTGCCCAAAGACAATAACATTACAAAGGCCGAGCAGATGAATCGTCAAATTAGGGAAGGCAACATTAGTAGGACGAAAAAAAGGTACAACAGGGATCATCATCTAGATGAGGAGAAGGTAAGAAGTACCAGTAGTGCTATGATGATGATGATGATGATCAAGGAGCCAGAGGAGAAATGTGGCAACAACATGCTCGATGAAATGATGTTGCATGCCTATGAAACATGCACCATTTACATGGAGCGTGTCACCATCGACACAAGAGGCACAGAAAAAAGAAACAAGAAGAGTGGAAGGATCAAATCAGCAAGAAACAATATAGTCGACATTGGTACAATGTTAATCTCTTGTGCACAGGTGCTGGCACTAAGCGATCACATGACAGTAGCGTGAGCTACTTATGCAAATCAAGCAACATGCTTCAGCAACGAGGGGATGCCACGAGCGGCTAGCACATTGTTTCACCAAGGGGCTAGAGGCACATAGAGGGCAAAGGGAGCCAGATTTGGCAGTTGCTTATGTTAGAGCACCCTCGGTTGTGGAGTTCCTCAAAGCCTACAACCTTTACACTAAAAGCTTGTTGCTTCCTCAATGTGACATTCATTTTTTACAACAATGACCATCATGCAGGCCATAGTGGGTAAGAGCAGGTTGCATATCGTCGATTATGGTATGCATTATGGATTCCAATGGGCAGGCTTGCTCCACTTGCTAGCAAGGAAAGAAGGCGGCCTGCCGGAGGTGAAGTTAACCGCCATAACCCGCCCCAATCCTGAAGACTACCCAAGTAAGAAGATTGAGAAAATAGGTTGTCGGCTCATGAAATGTGCCGATGAGATTAACTTGCCTTTGTTCAAATTCCACACAATCATGAGAAAATGGGAAGATATTTCCATCATGGACATGCACACAGACGTTGATGAGGTGCTTGTGGCGTCTTCAGTTTGAGCATCTTGAGGGAAGAGAGCATATTCTTCGATTCTCCAAGCCCTAGGGATACTGTCCTCAATAACATCAAGAAGAGCGAGGCCAAATGTATTCATCCAGAGCGTTATCAATCGTTCATGTGGTACATCCTTCTTGTCACGGTTTAGGAGATGCTCTCCTTTTATATGCCACTATTTGACATGTTGGACGCAACCATCCCATGGGAGAGTAAGTCTCGATCGGTGCTGGAGGAAGTCCTCCTAGGACATTATTATTTTAATGATATTTCTTGCGAAGGCATGGACCTAGTGGAACACCCTGAGAAATACAAACAATGGCAGGCAAGAAACAAACGTGCAGGCCTAAGGCAGCTGCCACTACAATCAAGCATTGTAAACGCAGTGGAAGATGAGGTCAACAAGCATTACCACAAAGACTTTATGATATGCCAGGATAGCCAATGGCTTCTTCAAGGATGGATGGGGCGTGTCCTCTTAGCCCACACAACATGGGTAGCAGAATGATATATAGCATGTGTTTAATAGCTCTCTATCTCTATCTACAACATAAAAAGAACAAAGGAAGACTTTCTTTTGGTGCAACAATCATTGGTTTGTCCGTGTGCCTCCCTCCATGCGATCCCCCCATGCCGTCCGCCCAAAAAAAAAAACAAAAATTCCGTCCACTGCACGCACAATAAATAAAAAGGAAAGAAAAAAGGAAACAAAAAATCTCCTCTCGGCGCAAAAACGTGATTAGAAGAGAGAAAAAAGGAAAGAAGATGCCGGACACTTGCATGCAACACCGTGATCTAAAAAAAAAGAAAGGCATGCAACACCATAATTATAGGTCATAATTATAGGTGGGAAAAAAACATTATCATGCCCGCTCCTTCTCTCCATAAAAAAAACCAACCGCGCCTCCCGCACCATCAGCTCCCCTTCCTAATCGCTCGCCACACTCGCCTCCCACCAAATTCGTCGGCCGCGGGACAAGCGGCGTCGCCGACGCCGCCCCAAACCGCGGCGTCCCCGCGGAACCGCCCGCTCCGACGGCGGCGCCATGTCCTCCCCGGCGCAGCGGCATTGTCGAGGCGGAGGCGGATCGGCTCCCTGTGCCGTCGCCCTTGCCGAATGTTCCCTGCTCTTTTTCATCGGAGAGATCGTTGCAACAAATAAAATATCTTTTCATTGGTGCATGGCAGTGGGAAAGCGGTTCTTTTTCACGGCGTCTGTTTCCAGCAGTGCTTCATAGTCGCGTCGCGTCTTGAATATTGGAATTTCATCTAGCAAATAATTACACAAACAGCTAGCGAAGCGGTTTCCTCGCGTTCAAACCCTGCTCCTCGATTTCTCTGTTTCCTGTTCACTATTACTTTATGTTAGCCTGTGAAATAAAGCTTATTAAAATATGTTTTATCACACGACTATATCTCAGGTACTCCAATTACCTATTAGGAGGTAAGATCTCCATTGGATCTGGAACGTTGATTTTTTTAATTTAACAAATTACTAAATGAATTAACAATTATAATAAAACAAAAAATAAACCCCCTCGCTCCCTCTTTTCATGGGCTAATTCCTGCATGCAGAAGTACTCCACGGGAGATTCGAGCGGATCCGTCCGCCTCGCACGGGAGATATCAAAATATTGCGAAAAGTGTTAATATCGTTTTGTCATTTCAAAAAATGACCAAAACAAAAATTGTACATCTTGATAAGTTCTACAAAATTTATGTTCATGGCTACTTCAACCGAAATCATATGATGTTTCAAATTGTTGTTTCAAGTTGACATTTTTTTTAAATTCAAATTTAGAAATGTTCATGACAGAATATGAGTAAAATATTATTCATAAAACACCATAATACCATAATACCTCGATAGGCGATGATTTTAGAAAAAATAGAAAAAAAACCATCACATTTGGAGTTAGTACGAGTGAGAAAGCCTAGTTATAAATTTTAGCTACAAATTAAAAAAGAAAAATAAATGTTCTTCAAGTTTCAAGTTACATTCTAAACATGACTTTTTTTTTTTCAAACCACCACGTACCCTAACACCCCCCACACACACACACACACGCGCGCGCGCGCTGGTGTCACGTACGTTAGTCAGACTAATCTAGTCATGTACAATAAAAGTCTTCCATAAGAAAAAAAAAAACGTACACTACAAGTCTTCCATAAAAAAAAAAAGTCACGTACACTACTACCATAATGAGAATATATGAATTAAAAAAGATTAACCATATCACTTAAAGATCACGCATGCGCGCATGCATCAACAAAATCTATAAAAAGATTTTTTTAATTAAAATCATCATTATTTATCCTATTTGATAAAATAAAAATTAAATAAATACTATTACCTCCTAGGAGGTAATAGATGATAAATGACCGTTTGATCGGAAAAAATGGGACGGTCCACAATCACTTCGGATACCGTAGCAATTGCCATCTTTTATTGCTTTGTTTTGACTAGGTAAAATTAAGAAATGCATTTCTTTCGGAGATCATGGCCTGCAAGCAGGCGCTTGAAGCTGCTGTGCATTTCGGTATTTCCAGAGCTGTGCTTGAAACTGACTCGGTACTGCTGCAAGAGGCGCTGAGTACGACAGCAGCAGACTATAGCATCGGTGGCAATCTTATCCTGGATATTAGGGAGTTGATAAATAAGTATTTCCATTCCTTGTCTGTGTTTCATATTCCACGAACTTGTAATAGTTGTGCGCATGAACTTGCTCTTGCTGGTTGGAGTTGGGACCGGGTCAATATCAGTTCTGGTCTGACCCCCTCCCGGAGTTTGTATCGTGTCTATGTGCTCGCGATTTAGCTGAGCTTCATTCATTCAATACAAGGCCATAGAGCCGAGTGTGAGGGAAAAAAAAAAAAAAAAGAACTGGTGTTTGTTACGATGGTCTTTCCAAAATATTATTCTTTGGCAACCATTATCCAAGCAGCATTGGAAATATCGCTTAGCCATCATCTCCAGCGTCCAAGCAGCATTGGGGTTACAGGCAGCCACATCGTCTTTTGCACTCCTGCCTGTAAGAACCATTATCATTGACCAAAGTCTCTATAAATATATATATGTTAACCAAATAATGTAAGAATCTCTCTATATGGTAGCGAAAGAGGGATTAGTTTGCCCATCCAACAGTACATATGTAGTGGGGGAATCCTATGAGTGCATGGAAGAAGCCAACATCTTGTTGCCCAAAGACAACAACTTTAGAAAGGATAAGCAGATGAATCAAACAAGGGAAATCAACATAATTGGTAGTAGGATCAAGAAAAGGTATAACAGGGATCACCTTCTAGAAGAGGAGGCAAGAAGTACTAGCAAAGCTATGATGATGATCAAGGAGTGAGAGGAGAAATCTGGCAATGAGATTCTTGACAGAATGATTGTGCAAGCCTCAAGGGCATGGAACGTGTCACCATGGACAATAGTGGCTCAGGTAGACGAAACAAGAGTGGGAGGATCAAATTGACGAGAAACAATATGGTCGACATAGTAGCCTCATTGTTGATGTCTTGTGCGCACGCGCTGGCAGTGGATGATCACACGACAGCACGTGAGTTACTGATGCAAACCAAGCAACATGCTTCAACAACAGGGGACGCCGCCCAACGGTTAGCTCATTGTTTCACCAAGGGGCTAGAGGCATGTATAGGGGGCCAAAGGGAGGCGGATTTGACGGTTGCATATGATAGAGCACCCCTCAGTTGTGGAGTTCCTTAGGGCTTACAACCTTTACACTAAAACTTGTTCCTTTCTCAATGTGACATTCATTTTTTCAACAATGACCGTCATGCAGGCCATAGTGGGTTAGAACAGGTTGCATATCATGGATTATGGTATGCGTTACGGGTTCCCATGGGCAGGCTTGCTCCGCTTGCTAGCAAGTAAAGAAGGTGGCTCGCCAGAGGTGAAGTTCACGGCCATAACTCACCCCAAGCCTATAGACTACCCAAGTGAGCAAATTGAGAAAATAGGGTGTTGGCTCATGAAATGTGCCCATGATCTTGGCTTCCCTTTGTTCAAGTTCCAGACGATCATGAGAAACTGGGAGCATATTTCCATTATGGACTTGCACACCGACGTTGACGAGGTGCTTGTCATGAGTGACATGCATAGTTTTAGCATCTTGATGGAAGAGAGCATATTCTTCAATTCTCACAGCCCTAGAGATATTGTCCTCAATAACATCAGGAAAATGAGGCCAGATTAATGGCACCCTATTTGTTCTTGACGAAGTTTAGCTTTTCTGATGACAGATGATATAGCATGTGTTCAATGGCACCGTATTTAAAGACCTTTTGGATACGCTTTACTGAAAAATACCTTTAATTCGTTGGGATGCCAGCTTATAAGGTTAGTCTAAGTTACTTCCATCGAGTAGAGAAACATTCTATGACCTCCCCTAAGCATTTTATGCAAATGATGCAAACATAAAAGCGAAATAAAAGCACGAACATAGCCAAGCAAGTATAAACTTCCCAGGGCTAAGGCCCACTCGCAATAGACGATATGTGATACTTAAAACATTAAAAAAATATAGACATTTCAATTGGCCAAAGTCAAAATTTTCATTTAGGATAAAAAAAAAATGAAAACTAAAATTACCCATGTCAATGTGCAAAGCTATATTCTCAAGACCAAATGACATAAGTATCATTTGTTGTCCAATAGTGGTATGGAAAGTATCTATTTTAGTTTACCCAAAAATAGAATGATGTGGTCCATCCATATATAATTTAATTTTATCATGAAGTTTAAATCTCGTGCTTCGAAAGGACAAATCAAATTCATGTAACGCTACCTTTCTTTGTTTTTGTTGAAATGGCAAGAATTGATTTTATAATAAACTGAATTTCCTTTTTCAGAAAAAAAAAAAACTGAATTTCCACAGATTTTTACTTTCTCTATTTTTGCAGTGGTTTTCGCAAAGTTTCATTTTACTGCATTGAATTGAACAGTATTAATAACCGAAGACATACCGTTTTTATTTATTTTATGTTGACAAATAAAAAACATGCGGATTACGAAAGTTGGCTGTAGTGGGCCCGGCCCATTCCGTCAAAATCGGTTTGGTGGTTGTGGGCTGTGGTAGGCCCATTTCAGTTTCCAGCCAATCATGGTTGCCGCTCCCTTGCCAGAGCTCCGCCGGCCGCCGGCGCTGCTGATTCGCCGCCCACTTCGCTTGTCTCCAGAGATGCTGGCCGCCCCACTGCAGCAAGGTCACTGCGCAGGCGCGGCGGTTATGTCTGCCTAGTCGCCACCCGGAGACGGGATGACAAGGAGGAAGCGAACAAGGCAGGCGCAGCTGCTGCCGGAAATGGCAGAGCGCTAGGTATGTTCACGGAGACGACATCAACCCTCAAACCTTGTTGAGGGAGTGGTGAGAATGCCCGGACTGGATTTCTGTGGGGGGTGCGGAATGCTATTATGGTCTGAGGCCTGTGTGCTGTTGTGGCAGAAAGGCAGGTGCGCGGAGGGTGTTTGAGAAAATGACGCTGCCAACGCCAACCTCCTGGAAGGGCCGGGATGCAGGCAGCGCCCTCATGTCGCCACCCCATCAGCACAGTGAGCCCCTTGTTCAGCTGTTTCTCATTGTGGGCAGTGCTCTGCAACTGACATCAAATTGGATTGGCAATGGCAGTCAGCTGGTATCACCGTCAGTGACGGTGGAATGGCTCTGCAGCGCAGGTCGGCTGGTGCTTGTGTAAAATTCCACAAGAACCAGTCCCTCTTCATTGAGACAGTGCTGGCCTGCTGGGACATTGTAGTGAACCCCAAGCGTTTGTGGAAATTCGACAACCTGCCAAAGTGCCAGATGTTTCATGGACAGGAGAGCCCTGCCAGATTTGCTTTCCTCTGCTTCAGTCTCTGCTTTCAACAGAATTTGGTACCACTCGTGCTGTGATGCAGACATGTGAAACCGCATCTGTGGAACTTTCAGTGCGTGGCTGACTGGGTCACTGGTGGAGGACCGTATTTTCTGAACTGCTTGCTTTCGGTTCACGGAATCATGGTCAATGTCAATAGTTCAACTTGTCTTTGGAGTATAGCTCCCAGGTACTTTGGCTTCATTTCAACAAGCTTGATATTCTTCTTCTGGGGCCTCTAAGTAAGCCTGTGAGGAAACCAATCCCAAAGAGCATGGCACTCTGGAGTGGTGTGGGTCAGGTGGCAAACATCGCACAGCTTGCGGGGGTTGACGCCTATGGGCTCATCTCCATGATTGTGGAGGCTGCAAAGACGGTTAAGAGGAACCGGGAGACCTGCCAGCTGCTGGCACGCCGTGCAAGGATGATCGGGGACCTTCTGCAGCAGCTCGAAAGGACACAGCTGATGCAACACATGGAGGCGAGGAACCCAGTGGAGCAGCTGGAGGAGACGCTTCGGCACGCTTATGTTCTCATCATATCCTGTGTCGCGACAGTAGCTACCTACACAGCTTCTGTATGGGAGGGAAGCAGGCTGATCAGCTTCACGAAGTGCAGAATGACATCACTTTCTACCTCCAACTTTTTCCCCTTGTCAGCTTTGTGGACAACACCCGTGCTTAGGAGCGGCTTCTGAGCAGAGCTTGTCCTTTGTGCACAAGGGTATGTATCTTGTCGTCTCAATTTTGTAAGACAATTTGTGTTTCTGAAGACTTGTTTTCCCCTGAAGCAAAAGACATTTTTCTTATAGCCAATGGCATGCTCAAATCTGTTTCTAAATGCAAACTTAACGTTTTTTGTGTTTTTATTTTATGGTTTCTTGCTCATTGTGTTAGTTAGACACCTAGCCCACTGAAATAGAATCATACACAAACCAAGCCTCGAGATCATGCAACTGTTGGAGCCTGTCGAGGATATAAAAAAATCTAACTCAAAAGTACTTATATAAGCAACATTGTACAATAGCTAAATATTATTCCAACTGAAACATGTGCATAAATCCTCAATTCCATTTACCCTGCTTCATACTAAAATTAAGATTCAAATGTCGATGGAAGTTGTTTGGAATATTTGCTGATTATTTTCACAGCGTTTTTTGTAAGGCTTAAGTTATGCACAAAGAGTTCTTATCTGCCATCTTTTCTTTTTATGTTATTAAGGAAAGCACAGAGGCGTTATGTTCAGCACATCATGTGGAACATGAAGATAGGTTGGTATCCTTCCTCTCGTGTCAACGTTATGGGACGACCTTCAGCCTTTCACTTTGCATTCAGAGATTGCAAATGTCTTTCATTTTGCCAGAACATATTTAGAGTGTAGACTGAATGGTGCACTAAGCTTTATCACAACAACACCAGACCTGTCTTTAAATTATAATTAAAGGAATGGACTTTGGGCGGTGTTATTCAAACTCTTCTAACAACACATTCATCATGTATGATGCTACTTGAGTTATTATATATACCACTCTGATAAAAGAAAATTGTGACCTCATCCATGGTACCCACAAACACAAATGGAAATGCCTTTTTAACAGACAAAGTCTTGAGTTTCCTTTATTCATATAGGCTATTATGTTTTAATATATGTGATTCTATATCAGGCTCAGATCGAAGACCCTCAAGGCAACAAATTTCGAAAATCTTGGAAGACATTCTCCCATAAAACTTGACAAAGAACAGATGGAAGGTATGCTATGCACTTACTTGATAGTTATGCAATATTGTCTAGTGGCTGCTAAATTTGCAGTATTATGTTCATGCTGACACCATTTGGAGTTACTAGAGTAATTGTCCCTACTATGAAGTACATGTACATCAATGTAATTTACGAATACAGCTCGTGTCAATATTTGAAAAATATACATCACAATATCTGTTGTATATCGATGCCTTTCTTTTTTGATACAAAGGGTATAATATATCATAAATTCTAATCTTTGCATGGATTGTACCCAAGGGCATGCAGAAATCACTGACCTTTCTAACTCTACCCTGTTATATTTCATTGAAAAAAAAAAAAATGTTAATGAAAAAAGTCTTGATATAACGAGTTCTCTGGTTGTTCACTATGAATACTATATTAAATATATGTATTTGATTTACAAGACAGAAGCTTTGTGTCATTGCTCTGTTCATTTGTACTGTAGCTGCCATATCTGACTACGCGGATGTGCTGTCCCATACGTGCATTTTTTCCTATTAACTTTTCATACAAGTATATATTGAAATAATTGACAAAGTTGGTTTTCTTTTGAATTAGGCCAAGTCATGAACATGGGAGGATTAATAGATCTCATTGTTGGTGCAAAAGGAGCAGAGTTATCATGTTTTAGTTGTTCTCAGATTTTGGCTGCTACAGACAACTTTTCAGAGAAAAATTTGGTGGGAAATGGTGGATTTGGTAATGTTTACAAGGTAATTTTTTTTCCTCAAGACAACTTATAGTATGATAAAGTTCTTGAACTGCTTAAGTATAGCATCTACATCAAAAGAACATCTCGAAATGCACTCTCCACTTGGGATGGGTTATTCAAACTAGCACCTTGCTTGCTGTTAAGGGGTTAAATGAAAGATTTGCTGCATTGGGACAACAGTTCACCAGCAATTTGAATTATCTGACATCTGGAAATTTCTTTAAGCCCCCTCGTACATATTTGGATATCTTGTTTAACATTGACATGTAATTTTGCTAGGGCAACAATCTCATTAATGGTTGTAATGTTGCCATTAAAAGATTTGATGCATGTTCATGGCAAGGTCCACATGAGTTCAGAACTGAGATTGATGCCATTCCAAATCTTCGACACAAGAACATAATTGATCTACTTGGGTATTGTGTTCAAGGAGAAGAAAACATACTTGTCTATGAATATATGCCAAATAAATGCTTGGCATCTTTCATTGCCGGCAAGTTTTTGTTGACTCAATGCCTCTTTCATCTTTTCTGCTCGTGTTCAGCAAGTACTTACTCAAATATTTCTGCTACAAATGCATTGATGTCTTTTGTAGATGAAACAAAAAGGGAGTTGCTAAATTGGTCCAAACGTCTTCAAATAATCAAAGAGATAGCAGATGGTCTTGCTTTTCTACATGGGCATTCTCAGATGTGCATTGTCCACAGGGACATAAATGCAAGCAACATCCTGCTGGACCATGAAATGAATGCTAAGATTACTGATTTTGGTCTGGCATTAATGTTGGCTCCAAATACGACTGCAGAGGTTGTTGTTATGGGCACATAGTAAGGGCTCGTCCGATACAGGAATCAAGTTATAAAATCAACCATCTTATTTTTTTGCTTTCAAGTGTTTAGCACGTGCATTGGCATGATAATCCTCTTCATCATTAGTGGCTATGCAGATCCTGAATATGTTGCTACTGGAAACATCTCGGAGAAGGCAGATGTATATGGCTTTGGTATAGTACTTTTTGAGATAATAAGTGGAAGGTTGATCCATTCTTACATGAAGGCAAAGGGCACTCGAAAGCTACCACCTCCTGCTTATGTAAGTATTTGTTTTTTTAATTTAAAAAGGCATGTCTACAATATTATCTTAATTTGTAGCAGTGTTATAATGATTTTGGTGATCCCTTTGGTGGCAATAAAATGTGCCAGATTGTGCACTAAGCTTAGATTAATTTTATCTAGTCTTTTTATTTTGGACAACAAGATTTCTTGTGTATACTTAAAGAATTATGATGAACCAAATATTTTTTTAGCATGGAATTGCAGGTGCTCTGCCTTTGCATTAAAGTAGATGTGGAGAAAATAGTACAATTTCATACTGTTTCTAAGAAATTCAGGATGCTAAAAGGTAAGGGAAAAGGGGAAAAAGTTAGCAACTGGCCTTGCTGCAGTAGATTGCAGCCATGCATGGACTGAGAATTTGTTTGCATGTTGTATTGTTTCTGTGGTCTGGGCTGTAATAGTGGGTAGTCCCTTTTTCTCGCAGCTGCATAACCTCGTTTGTCCATTTCCTTTATATGCCATTGAGAATGGTTTTCTTTTAATCCAAACCACTAATGCTAACAATATGGAATTCTGCTATTTTTTTCCAGGCACACAAGTACAACCGAAAGAAGCTGCACAAGCTTATTGATCCTTTGTTGTGCGTAAACAAGCATGAATGGGATCAGATTCTGGATTGTGTGAGGGTGGCGCAGTTATGCACTCAACATCTTGCCAAACATCGACCTACCATGTCAGAAGTTGTCACCATGCTTGACAGCATCAAGGTGGCGCAGACGGGACACGGTAAATAATAGGCCAGTGTATTGGAAATACTAAAAATCTGGTTGTAGCTTTAGAAAAGCCACGATGGGATAGTTGCAGATGCTTAATGTGTCAACTGATGAGCTACTCAAATAAGGCCTTTCTTTGGCTGCCCTAAGGCTTTGTATGGAGATAATATGTACTTCCTCCATCCCAATTTATAAGTCGTTTGACTTATAATTTGTAATGGAGGTAGTACGTTATTACGATTGTGTAAACATCACAGAGATTGATAGCAGTAAAATATTTGGCAAGTTAGTCAGAGCACGAACAGAGTGGTGAGTTGAGTGACGGATTTCAACTTAAGAGAGCTCGTGACTGTTGAGTGGTCCCCCATGGCTTCTGTTTGCATCTGGGAAGTATTAATGCTTAATTCTTTTTACCTCCGTCAAACAAGTACTAATGCTTAGGTGACCTGCAGCTGGGAAATCTTGTTGAATAATTGAGCTGAGAGGACGATGGGGAGCTTCAGAGAAGGCACCTTACCTTAGCACTGTGGCTTAATTATGCTTGGCTGGAATACTAACTACTGCATGCTGTTGTTAATTTGGTCTAGCTCAAGATGAAGTGACTTACTCCATGGGCATGTTGAATTGTCACACAACGACCAGCCATCCGTCCTCTCCGCTGGACAAATCAGGCAGAGGCAGGCTGGCATTGATGTAGACTGCGGCAAAGACTGATGACTTTTGAGGAACCAAACAAATGGTGAGTCTATCAACTTGGAATCTTTCAAAGTTTGACAGTTCAGTCTCCACGTTTAGCGCCATTTTTCTCATATGATTGGTACTGTGTCCAAGCTTGAAGCTTCCTGGAAACCCGGTCGATCGGCCTCAACATTTTGGCGCCATCTCTATTCTTTTGTTTAACAATATATGTCAGCAGCCTCAAAGTTTTAAAAAAAGAGAGAATATTTTCATGGCTTTCACACAGGTCAGTCTTCTTGCCACTACCAAACCTTGCAGCTCTTTTTTATGCTCTCACTCAACACCACCCTCTTCCCCTCCGTCTTCTTCCTCATTCACTCCTATCCTACCACCAAAGGTCCAAAGCAGCAGCAAACCAAGACCAAGAACGAAGGAAGATGGCTCTGGTCGGGCAGGTGGCGACGGTGGCGCAGCTGGTGGGTGTGGGACGCGTTCAGCCTCATCACCATGATTGCTGAGGCGGCACAGACGGTCTTGGCGGAACCGCGCCGTCTGCCGGCAGCTGGCGCGCCATGTCGAGATGATCGGTGGCCTGCTGCGGCGGCTGCAGGAAACACAGCTGATGCACCACCGGAGACGAGGACACCCGTGGAGGAGCTGGAGGAGACGCTCGGCGAGCGTACCTGCTCGTGCGCTCCTGCCAGCGCCGCGGGTACACGTACCGGTGCTTCATGGGGGCGCGCCACGCCCGACGAGCTCCCGCGAGGTGCAGGGTGAGATCGGCTTCTACCTCCAGCTCTTCCCTCTTGTCAGCTACGTGGATGCTACGCTCAATTGGGTGAGGCATCTCAACAAGGCCTCTGACAATTCTTCTATCCAAGAGGTACAGCCTCCTGTTCACAACTGCTAGTTTTCTACTACTAGTTGCTTCTGTTATGATATTTTATAGCAGAAACAAGCTCTAGCACTGTTTGGAGCATGTCGAAATTTTGCTGATTCTTGAGTGGATTAAACTGTCTCGAACCAAATTTCTGCAAATTTCTCATGGGCTTAATTTCCACCTTACAAATAGGTCCTCAACTGAAGTCCTCTTACCATGCTTTTGTACATATGGTAGTGTATATAAGAAACATGGTAGTAGCATAATTCTTAGGATTCAAATCAGGGCCTGGATTTCTGGTACAACAAATTCTGGATTGGGATCTTTGTAAATATATATGGTACGTACAGGATCTTTGTGTCTATCTGTGAACTTTTCATGTGTCACTACTATTTAACAGTAAGAGTTTGCGATCTGTATGTTGCACACACTTTAATTCTGGATTGTGCAGCATGCTCTGTTTTATATTTTTTTCCTCATTCCTGGAGATCTTATGTTTTTGTTATCTGTTATTTGTATACAGGCACCTATGGTAAGACCATGTATTGTGCCGTTCCTGTTTCTCTCGTGCGATGGACGCTTCTTAGCAATTTTTCAGGGAGTATGCATACCTTGGTATATGGTATAGCGCGCACACACACACGGTTTGCACCTCCTCTGCTAATGTTTCCTCATGCGTCTATCTGTGAGCTTTTTATGTGTCACTGCAGGGTTCGAAACGAATTACTGACTTAACTTTTTCTAATCTTATCTTAATAACACATAACAATGATCTAGCTAGCACCTTTTCATTTGGAATTGCTAGCTAGTATGCAATTGTTAGTCCTCTTTTTCGGAACACTAGCTGTTGAATTCAGGTGAAAATGCATGGGCGAAATAGGTATGTTGATTTTCTTTTTCTCATGGGATCAACACATTCAGAGCTACTACCTGACCAACTCTCACTCTCGGGCACTGATTTACTGCTCGAGTTCTCTGATGATCTGTTTGCATACATAGCTTACCGTTTGGTTCATCAGGAGTGCAAAGTTCCAGGGTCGCAGGCGCTGATGCCGGCCCAACCGATCCAGCACTTGAGCCTTCAACAGTTGAGGAAGGACGACTAGGACCACATAAGTCGTTCCCCCTTGGCACTTACTTGACATTCTTTCAGGTTACGAATTTAACAAATGCAATCCAGTGTGTTGTCAGTCTGCAATAATCTCATCTTCTCATTCAGTGTCTTGCCCTGATGCCCTGTCTTTGTATCTTCAGATTTTTCAGAAACAGAGCAAAACACAACAAATGTGTTGCTACTGGAAGCTATACCCAGATGAAGAAATGCGTCATCTGGAAGAGGGATAATAAGGATCAGTTGTCATCTAGAAATGTCAGCTGCTGTCAATACATATCATTCTTTCCTCTTCAGTTTAGTCCACAAGAGAAGAACTGAACCATGAAAACCTCAAAAAGATAGACGAACTGTCCTATTCCGGCCGATGCCTCCATGGCAGAGACAGCATTTAGCAATAGTAATCAAGATGCCAGACATGTCTTGATGTCATTTTTGCATTGTTATTGAGATTACCCAAATTCGTCAAACCTGTACAGTTACTCTTTCCATTTCGTTCCTCACCGGCGCTGTAGACCGCAGGCAAAGTCATGCTTGATGTCTGCAATCTGTCAATAATATCGACACGCGCTGCATCTCTGATGGTGCAACTTGTACAGAGCATTTTGTTCTTGATAAGATATATAAAGAAATTCCAGGCTTTGACACATTCTGCGTTTGAATAGGCTTTGACACATTCTGCGTTTGAATAGCATTGTCCTGTTTTCTGACATTCTTGATTACTGCAGAGCAATGAATGTTTTCTTCTCATAAGGATGGTTGAATTAAAGGGGTTTTTTTTAGATTAAATGGTTGAATTATATCTATATCTATACCTACTTATATTACTAATAAAGAGAGAAAATTTCAGTCCCACCTCTTTTTTCACCTTTTTTCTGCCAGCGTTTTTCTGCCTGCGTTTTCCTGCCTGCTACTCTCCACCGAATCCTACCCATGTACGCCTCGCCCTCTGAGAAAATTTGGGTACGGTCCATCCATATCCAGCACCGTGTGGACTTCTCGACCGTACGCACGACCCGTGCCCCACGGCGCACTGGTCGTTTCTATGGACCGTGATGGCTTCCCCGCGCTGCCAACTTGCAGTCCGCCGCGAGCTCGCGTCTACCGTGCTCACCGCTGAGGGAGCTTGTGCGTCCTGGCTCACGCCACCGCGGGAACTCGCACGCCCCGCCGTGAGTGCTCGCCGACGGCTTCTACGAGGCCTGCTCCGCAGCTACGCGCTCAGCGACGGCCACCGCGCCCGCTTGTACCGTCGCTGCGCACTCGCCGAAGGACACTGCCCGTCCGCACAAGCCGCCCGGTCTGCCCGTGCCACCGTCGAGCTCACCCGAGCAGACAGCCGCGCACGCTTGCCTCGCGCCCAAGTTGCTTCGTCGCGCCACCATCATCTGCACAGGCTGCCCAGGCTGCTAGCTCTCGGCAGGTCGCCGTACGCGCATGTCACACCCCGGCCAGGGTGTGCTCGCCGCACCGCCGTCCAAGCTCACCACGCTTGTACGGGCCACGCGCACTCGACCATAATTCTACAGGGACTGCGAGCTGGTAGCGGCCTGTGCGGATGCAGTGAAGCTGTCTACGGTTTTCTCCCAATGCATGCACGGGTGAGCATGCAGAGCTCAAGGCAAGTTTGACGATTCCCGCTGCGGAGCTATCTCCGGTTTTTGGTTCATACAGATAGAAGGTGAGGGAGAAGGGACAGGAAGGAAGGAAGATCGAGAAAAAAGGTCCCACATATAGATGAAGAACAAGCCAGGATGTGAACCACCGGCCGCCAAGACCAGACGGCAAACAACACTCTACATTGCTGGGGAATCGTCTAGGCGAGTGAAACAATGTTAATACTCCCTGGGTCCCAAATTAAACGCAGTTTTGGGTGTTCGTCCACAAGTTTGACTCGATTTGTAGAAAATACGTACAAGATTTAAATCTCTAAATAAATTTGTTTGAAAACTAGATCAAAATATCTTTCCAATGATACTAATTATGTAATATAAATATTAATCCTATTTTTAATATATAATTGACGGCAGTTTTTCCTCGGGAAGCTAGAACTACGTTTATTCCGGGACAGAGGGAGTATGTGTTTGCTTGATGTTTTTCAGGGTGTGATAGAAGGTTTGCACTACCATCGAGGAAGCGCCTGAGAACTAACATATACTCCGTCTCTAAAAGAACGTCGTCGTGGGATGCGTGCCATAAGTTTGACTCAATTTGTAGAAAAAACGTGCAATATTTAAATTTTCAAATAAATTTGTTAAAAAACTAGACTTCAAGATCTTTCCGATGATGCTAATTACTTAATATAAATATTTTTATATTTTAATATAATTGCCGGCATTTATGTCTCGGGAAGCGCCGCGGTGACAACATTTTAGAGACGGAAGGAGTATGAACGTAGTTCATCCTTTCCATGACACTCAATCTTGGGATCCAAGCACAACCAGTATGGACAACACATACTCTGAACTTCATTCCTTTGTTCAATAGATAAAGATATTTTAGAATCTAAGGCTACTTTTAGGAGCTTACTGTTAGGTTTTAATGACACAAAGTTAGCTACCGATCCGGCTAACCGGTCGCCGATCCACGCAGCTGGCCTCTCGTGGCTGCTGGGACGCCATAGCGCTTTAGGCTCCTCACCCGTGCGGCCACCAAGGACACACCAGGATGCGCCACTGCAGGGTGGTTGACAACCCGCGCGCCGTAACCGCTAGCTATGCAGGTAGATCAAATAACTTGAAGTTTTTATTGTTTTTTTCTCCCGTGGCAACGCACGGGCATATTTCCTAGTTAAAGTTAAAACACAATAGCATAAAGTGCTGCTAGCAACTTAACTACATCCCACACCAGCCATCGGTGACGGTGGACATCTCCCGTAATTCTGTGGATTCTGTGGACTGCAGAGACTTGTGCGCTGTCCAGTTGGGGACAGGATGAGGAGACGAGGTCACTCTCGCTCTCTCTTGAGAGGACTCTGTTTTTCTTTTAACCCGGGTAACAGCCACTGGCTACAAAGCAGCTCACGCGCTCGCTCCACATGCCCACAAAGCCATGATCGCCAGCGTCTTTGTTCGCTAGGCCGGCCCAACTAAACTCATGTCCAACCGGCTATTATCCGACTGGCCAAAATGGGATGGGCCCAAGCACAATGGGTGGCTCTAGAAAGCACGGCCTGAGGGATGCGCACAGGGCTAGTGGTCATGTCTGGGCTGCTAAATCAGCCCATAAACGGGCATGGCACGATTAACGAGAGGTCCATAAATGTTGCTAAAAAAAGACGACTAACGATCCGATATACACCCTCCGTCCACAAATAAGTTATCTTTTTAACTTTGAGATATCATGTTTTGACCGTTCATCTTATTTAAATTTTTTATACAATTTCTAAAATAAATAAATCATTATTGAAGTATATCTAATGATAAAATAAGTCATATCAAAATGATTTATGTTTATATAAAATTTTTGAATAAGATAAGCGGTTAAATATGATGTCTTAAAGTAAACATGATGAGTTATTATTGGACGGAGGGAGTAGATCCGATAGTCTTGCCATAACTCAGACTCTCTTTATTTCAAATTATAAGATGTTTTAGTATTTTTAGACATATTTATTTTAGTATATATTTTGATATAGGGTATATCTAAATACATAAAAAAAACTACGTGTTTAGAAAAGCCATAAATCTAATAATTTGGAATAATGGATCAAGAGCATCTTCATTGAACCGGACATAGGGGTACAATACTTAACTTCAATTTGGCACTTTCAAATTATGAAGCATCTTGGTTAGGTGCGTGTTAGGTGTAGACTTGCCAGGTCAAAGTCGTCTAGAGAAAACAATGATTTTTTTAAATTTCTTTAAACATAAATAATGAAGCACGGGATTATGTATGACATGATCAATAAAGCTCTGGTGTTACAGTACTAGCACTATTATTTAACAGAAAAATTACAATGTCTGGTATAGTAGTATTGTTAGTTAAATTAAAATGAAACTGGCAGTGAAATAAAACAAATTATCAGTTATGAACCACAAAAACTAACAATGATACTCCCTCCATCCTAAATTATAAGTCTATCCAAGATTCTTGGAATGACTTGCAAAATTTGGAATGGAGGAAGTAACAGATAGCAGCCTTAGCTAAAAGAAGTTTCTCCAAACTGAATCTACTGAAAAATTGTTTGAGCCGTCAAAAAAAAAAAGAAAAGAAAAAATTGTTTGAGGCCAACTAGGTTGCAAGAAAGGTTAAATGTCTTGGTAAAAAGCAAGGATGTTTTGGAAAAAGTGGATCTTGATATTGTTCTTAATGATTTTATATCAAATGCTCGAAGGGGTTTTGTCAATAAATAATGTTGAATCATTATTATCTTAATCATGGTAATCATACTACTTATTATTTTACTATTCTTAAGTTTCTTATACTATAAGTATCAAATTATTTTTCATCAAATAAATGCATGATAACTTTTACTATAATAGTATTACATACATGCTTTATCATATTCATCTATAATAAGGCACCCAAAGGCTCAACGGTCCTCATCCAAATTGAAGAGAAGTTCCCATTCTTCATTATCCGTGTGATGCGCAGTTGAATTGTTTGTGTTGTCGCCTTCCGGTCCCCAAAACAGTGGACTTGGATGTGTCAAGTAGTTGCTACTGCTTGCACCCCCTGCAGGTGAAGATGAAAGTCTTGGCCACCCTTGAGCGCGTGCCCCAGTTACTGGTGAACGTGAATATCCCATGAGGCTCCCACAGCTGCCAGCTTCACTCGCAGGCGTACTACCTGCTACACTCGCAGGCGTACATCTCCCAGATTGCTCGAATGCACTGTTGTAACCTCCCCATCCAGAATCTTCAGTGACGGGTGAATCGGAAAGAGAATCCTTCCAGAAATTCCTCAACAAAACTGAACATGTGGCAGTGATGCATAGAAAAGAAGACGACGTGTGTGAGCTTTCAGAACAGTTATTATTTCAAAACATGAACCAAGAGACAGTAGGACAAAATTTAACTTGTTACCATCATCAACCGTTGTGAAGTGACCGGATGAATGTACTTGCTGTGACCGGATGAATGGAACTGGTGCTGACAGAACCTCATTTCCTGCGCCTGAAATTTGGTCCTCGTCAACTTGGATGCCCACTTGTTCTCCTATGGAGTGCGAACATGCAGAGTAAAACAGAACAGTTAACTTCCCTTTGATTGGCAGTAATTAGAAACAAGATATATAGTACATCAATACAAAGAAAAAGGCGATTGCCGTCGGCCATCACCGTCAGGTTTGAGCGTGCTTGGAACTAGGACTTACTTGGAGCATCCTCCAATGATACACCGGATGATAGTTCTGTATATTTTGAAGAACTTTGCTGTTGCATTCCTTGGACATCAAGTTGTTCTGCAAAATATTGAGGAACTGGTAAACTTTTTAATTGGTGTATCCACAGATACAACCTAGAATTGATGGGAAAAAAGGGAGCAAGGCAAAATTCAAGTAACATCATTATTGAACTTGAAGCAATTATCACAGAAAGAGGAAACTATTAAGGGATATATAATATAATTGGAACAAAAAATACTACAAAGCCTGGCAAAACGTACTTTGTGGTGCAGAACTTGTTGGTTGCATCGAACTTGATCCCTCGAAGTAACGACTTCCATAACTTCTAGAAATTACCTGATGCTCGTGATTTCCTGGTCTTGGATTGCATTTCTGAGCATGATCTATGACCATATCCCAGTCTTGGTCAGAAATCTTTCCCAAAATCTACATATATATATATTAGACAGATTGTATCAATCACATTGTATGGAAGAACAAAATAGAAGAACTAACAATGCTCAAAATTCGCTGGCATACTTTACGCAGATTTTCATGACTCTGATTGTAGGACAATACAAAATCCTCCACAGTCTTGATACCATTCTGATGTAGCAATTTGTACCTATCACCATCCTTAGCAATTCTTCTCAGTTTATACACAGGATCTTGGGGGGATGGATACAGATTCTTCTTTGTTGCTGCACAGAAATACCAACACATATTAAGAGAAGAAGCAGATAGAATAGGCCATATTATGGGTTCATAGAGTTTGTGGAGGGAAATTAATATATTGTTCTTCTTATAGAATGAAAGGATCTTAGGGTAAAAATGATCTTGCATAGATGAACTCGATGGCAAGGGACCAAACGAATGGAAATGACTGAAAAGAGAATATAATAAATTGAAAATATTCGTAATAAACTTTAAATTATGTGTGTACAAATTCTGCAAATGCTTCGTTAAAGATAAACAGATGTACATAGTGCACTGAAAGCTCCCACACAAGGTAGGGTTAGGGGAACTAAATTTATTGCAGCCTTACCATTGAAAAATTTGCAAAGGATGGTTCAACCCTAGGCCTTTTCAGTTTTCAAGGCTAAATGGAGAGACTCTACCACTATGACAGAGTCTGCCTGTACTTGATAACAGAATAAAAAGAGGAGTAACTTACAGTATCCCCGAATGTCCTTTACAGCAAAAGATTCAGTTATTCCTTCTTGAATTCTCCGAGAGATTCTTGTATCGGCTGCCATGACCCCCAACTTGAATCTTTTGCTTGCAACAAAACTAGAATTGTCTTGAATTTGGCAGTGTTGAGATAGCCCACACCATCTTGCAGCCTAATATACAGATCCCCAAACAGCAAAGGTTCTTTCCAGGTCGTCCACTTACTATTTTACTACGAAAGTACTCTTCAGTCCACTCTCCTTTATGATCATTGTCGAAGTCGCCTTGAATGGGAACAATATGAACCCTCATCGAAGAAAACGGTTCAGTTGTTATTATCTCGTTTTTATGATCATATATGGCAACCTTTAGGGGGTCTTATCATCTGCTTCTATCTTATGTTTAGAGTATTTATCATTCTTGCATGAATTCAGAAATCTTAGCTGAAGTGGTCTGCTGCAGTGCTGATCAGATAATAACACCCTGAAATGAAATGGGAAGAGATCATAATAAACATATAAGGCACTGAATTTACGTTTATTAAAGCGGATTGTAATCCTGTATTGATAAAAACAATGTGTGGTATCAAGTAAACAAAAAAATTCCTAAAACCAAGAAAACAGAGAAAAAAATAATGGAGATAGAAATAAAGGGATATCTGCTGTATAGTATGATTCATGATATTGTTGTTGAACTCCTTAAGATGCTTTGGAGGTATAGTAATTAGAAAAACAAAGTAAGAGCCTCATTTTATTACATATCTTGTTTGGTTGATAACCAAGGTAGCCAAAAAAAAAAAAAAAAAAAAAAAAAAAAAAAAACAGAAAAGGATAGCATGAAACTCAGCTACCATATGCATGGTTCATGAGCTCTTATATGACATTTAATAATACTATTCTATTTTGATTTGGTAAAGTAAAATTTGAGAGTATACACCTTGATAATTCATTCCATAGATGTAAAGAAACACAAATTAAAAAGAGTGTATTCATCATAAATATGCTAGATGACAAATTGAAAACTGAAAGATATCCATCTTATTTTGTTAATAAGTTCATTTATACAACAACATTATTGGTTAAAATGTCATAGAATTTTTTGAGCTGGTATAGACATATATCTCACAAAATTTTTTAACTACAGCTATGTTGCTTTTAAGTTAAAGTTCAAAATATACACTCAATGACAATAATAAATAAACAAAATAAACTTGTAGTATTCTCTCAACACTACAAACCTAGGAGAAGGGGATTGCTGAAGGTAGCCATCAAGTCTGCTCATGTCCTGTCAATGGAATTTATAAAAGAGGACTTGATACTAGTTTCATATTAGTGAAACATGAGTCTCCATAAACCATAATTAATAAGTTTAATACTGGATTTCATTTTATATTTTTATTTTGCATCTTTTTCTTCTATTTTACCCTAATTAATTAATTCACTAAATTTATTTTTTATATTTCATGATATATGTGATGTTTGCACAGTATACCTATGATATTCTATGATATATCTCATGATATCAACAAGTACAAATATAGTGTTCTACAATGTTTTTGTGTTGTTCAGTATGCATTGATGGTCTATGATATATTTTGTGATGTTCGGTAGTATTTTTATTCATTTTATTTGTAAAATTAATTATTTTACTATTTTATTATTTTATTTAATAATGTTCTATGGTATATTTAGTGATGTTTGTGTAGTATTAATGTGATGTTGTATGATGTATTTGTGATGTTTGGAGGCATTTTTTTATTTGTCTATAATTAATTACTTCACAAATTTTATTATATATTATAATAATTGATTTGCGTAATATACATACGACACTCTATGCTATTTTCTGCGATATTCATGTAGGTTAATGTGATGTCTGACGGTCATCTCGAAATACATGTTTATCGATCATGAGATAAATGTTTGTTAAAAATACTACCGAAATGTGTCTATGTGGGATCTTGTTTTCAAGAGTTTATTGGTAGGAATACGATGGTGTAATCGAATTTTAATTAGGATACTTATTTCAGGAGGTATGACTTTTCTATACTTAAAAAAAACACGGGATGTGTTGACATGTGCATTTTTTTATTTAGGAGTACATGACTTTTGATTTGGTGGGTAAGCTGTCCGTGAAACCAATGGCCATGCGGGCAGCAAATCCTAGAGATGCCCATTAGCAACACACGTGGTGTATCCGGTCTTCGATGGACAGAAAAAATAGATTATTCTTTTTTAATCTAAAAGCAAGACAAAAAAAGATAACTACTTGCTCTATTTTAAATTATAATTCACTCGATCTAACTTTTTGTTTCATCAATTTATTAGTTATGTATATATCTATCTAAATACATAACTAAGTGGATGAATAAAAATATCAAATCGACTTAAATATTATGTCTACATACATAACTAAATAGATTAACTTAAAAAGTGAAATCGACTTATAATTGAGAACGGGGTATTAACTGTGTAAGAATTGATCATCATGGTATATGAAGTTCATCTAATTTATGCTTTTAAGAGCGTGTGAACAAAACAGTCTTAGTCTTACTGCGGTTAAACTTGAAACTTTTTTCTCTGAGATACTGATTTTCTAGGAACATGGACTCAATCTTCTGGTTCTGCAACCGTAACATGTTCCGCATCTCCTCGAGCAGCTCGATCTGCTTATCACTGTCATGCACGCAAAGAAGAATAAAATAATAAGCTCGTTTCGTTATACTAGCTGTTAGCTAGATAGCGACGTACTTTTTTAGCAAAAAAAGAAAACAGCAGTACGTAGGTATCGTTTGTATGCTTTATATATTTTATTTAGTTGCGTAAAAACTATGGTAATTTTTTTTTAGCAAAAACAGCGGTAGGTAGCATGAGGTTGATAGGTTTCTTTCGTTCTAGTTTTCCTATAAGCAACTGGATCGATTTTTTCTCTTAAGTGAATTGCATGGGCTTCCTACCCGGCCCTCTGGACATGTTCTTTTGACCCTAAATCCTAGAGGGTTGGAGGGTATTGAGAGGGATTCAATACCCTACACATCAAAATTCCCCTCTACCTCCTCAATCCCTCTCATCAATCCTCAGGTTGGAGGGGATTGAGAGGGGGATTTTGATGAGCCCATGCAATTTGAAAAGATTACCTCGAGGTTTGTTTGAAAAAAAAGATCATCGATCGAGCTTGCAACTTGGAGGCAGTTTATATATACAGAACACATAAATATAATGCTCAGATCACTCGCCACATGCTTGCACCAAAGAGAGTTTTTTTTTTTTGTGTGTGTGTGTGTGTGGTGGGGAGCTCTAGGGTATGTGGTGCGAGAAAAAAAAAGCATAGTCCCTATCCCTATGGGTAATCTTTAGTCCGTGGTCTTGTTGATGCAGCGAGATTTAGTCCCGGGAGCGTAGTCCCGCGCTCGATTTCTGGGATATATATGGTGATCGCGCCCTGGGACAGTGGGACAAGAACCCGTTTCTGTACTAGTGGCGGCATATAAACTGCAAATTAAGGCTTAGTAAGTTGTATATGGGGACGAAGGAGACTGTAACATTGGCTTACTCGCGGCAACTGGAGCACCGTGGCCGCTTTGCTGGCTGCGATCCCTGGCACCCGTCGTCACTCTCCTCCCCAACGATGTGCTGCGGCGGCAGAGACGACGACATCGATATCGGCCGTGCTTGGGGTTGGAGGAGAAGGCCGCGAGCGAACCTGCTGGAAATGGAGTTGTTGGGGGTAGCGAACGCGGGAACAAGATAATAATGTGCTAGGGGAGAAGCAAAGGAATACTCGTGTGATCTTCCATCCGCTGTTCATTGGCCTTTCGCAAGATGACTAAGCTAATATCGGCATCCAGTCGTTTCTTCTTTTTCTTCTTTTATTTAATTTTATTTATAGTCAACAGAGGAACTTTCCTTGGTAATTGTACATCAGATGACGACGAGCGCGTACAGGACTTTGTTTTTATTTCATCCCGTTTCTCTGGTGGGCCAGCACAACGAAGCGAGGAAAGCAGTAAGCGTCGTGCTTACGTGTTTTCCAGCGTACATGAGAGTTGGTGCTCCTTCCACAAGGCTTCTCACCATTTTGCTGGCCGGCCTGTGCAACCTATATCTTGATCTATAATTTTAGTTTGACGCAATGAACTTAAACTGCTCCTACTCTCTACTAGTATTTTTTATCTATCAAACAAGCAGGGTCCTTTTATTGATGTGACAAATAAAGCACAAGGTTGAAACTATCCCTTCTTTGTGCGCTACCAGCTCAACTAGAGAGTAGCTAGTACAAGTACATCAAGCTAGGAAAACAAAACCAATTCCTCTAGCACAAATTCCTTGCAGCTACCATTCCTTTGCCGGAGCATCACTACGACAAAGACCCACGGTAAGAACACCTCATATTTTGAGTAGAGACGGCTATATCTAAAAGAGCCCCTACAGTGGTTCGAGACCACTGGAGCAACCGCCCCTATTAATGGAGGGTCCTATTAGTATGGACGATTTTTATTTTGAGCTACCCCTACTAATGGTGTCTATTAGTAAGGGCGACTCAATATAGAGGTGCCCCTACGAATCAAATAGCAGGGACGGCTCTATATCGAGGCGCCCGAATATTAAAATGAGACAAAAAAATAATTTTAGATGAAAAAACTTCCTAAATAAAAGATGTAGTCTAAAAGTTATGAATCTTTGTTGTTAACAACTTTTTCATTTGACTTTATTTGATGACTCAAAATGTCAGTTTTGAATGTTTAAATTTTGAAATTTTAAAAATTCAAATGACCTCGGATGGAAAAACTTCCTAATTAAGAATTGTAGATCTCGAAAATTATTAAACTTTGTAGTTGCCACTTTTTTTTATTTGAAATCATCTTGTCATGCAAAAACTACGTTCAAATGTCTCAAATTTGAAATTCAAATTTTGTAAATGACCCTGTATGGAGAAACACCCTAAATAAAAATTGTAGATCTTGAAAAGTCATGAAACTTTGTAACTGACCACTTTTTTATTTGAATCTGTTCAGAGCCTTAAATAGTCAATTTTCACTCAAATTTATATAATATGTGGGGATCCGTAATGAGATATGAACACATATTAGTGTGCAAAGTGCACGGAGGGCGAGGTACCTCACGAGGGGGGTGGTCGCGGGTTCGAACCCCGACCGCCGCAGAAGGCCACAAGTTTACGCAAAAAATGTGCGACTTCACGGGTCAACTGTATTCCCTCTTGGTTCCTCGGCGAGAAGATGACTCGGATTGACATCCCATATCCAGAGCGACACATTGGGCAAGATGGGGTGGATGCACTACGCCGGGCTTAATAGTGGTTGTGATCCTTGCATCCCATATCAAGCGAGGCGGACTTGTTGTCCGACATCGGGCGCATCAGAAAGCCACTCCCTATCAATTATGGGCCTAAACCACCTGATGGGCCACCCATGCCTAAGGCCCAAGGTGATGACCTAGGGTTTATACCCGCGATTGCATGCAAAAGAGGTCGGGCACATTTCGATTCTGGGCCTAAACCACCTGATGCCACACGCATGCCTAAGGTCCATGGTGATGACCCGAGGTTTATAACCATGACAGCATGCGAGCAAGAGCATGTGCTGCAAATAAATGCTTCTGCAAGCAACCCATTTTTTTTATAACAAACAAGGAATTGGCATCAAGGTGCACAACCTCCTTCTGTTAAAAAATTGAATATGATTCATTGCCTTTTTTTTCAAGAGTTGAGTAACCAATAACGTCGGATAAAATATCCATGGATGGAGCTCAAAAGATTATGCACTGTCAAAACTATTGTACTAAAAATTAATAACAAATGGGTCACTACATTCTGACTAAAACGCTGAAGGTTACAAACTAAGGTTCTTTGCACTCATCATACTCTAAATCCATCCTCAAAAAAGGAATATTCTATCCTGGTCATCCAGTTTGTCTCATCTGTACCAATTTTTCCCGCTTCTGTCATACTCTATATTTCATCCTCTATATCTCAGTCAGCAACATTTTCTACACAAAACCCACCCCTTGTACAGTGGCTGGCATGTGAGACCCACCCAAGAACTATCTACTCCTTTTCCTCCCTAGTCTCCCTCTCTGTATCTTAGCTCTCCTTCCCTCCCTCCCCCCCTCTCTCTCTCTATTAACGAGCTCTCTCTGTCGGCCTAGCAACCCTCCTCATCCACGCCATGTCGCATCACGAACCTCATCCTCCAACTCGACGGGGGCATTGAGTTTTGGGACCGCCGCCGAGGACGCTTCCCCTCCCCCACCCTTGACGACGCCGGGTGGCGGTGCCTCATATGATGTTCCTATACATGCCTCATGCTTGGCCTTCGGCCCAAGAGTGTCCATGTGGGCCGTTTTTCATGCTGAGCCGGCCCGAGAGGCACGACCACACACTCTAGTGTGTCGGTCAAGTACGAAGGCCATGAGGAAGGGAAGACAAGAGCAGGAGGACAGTGCAGACATAGGAGGTAGCGGCGTCTACATCAGGCGCTCGCCCCTACCCCAAGGTAGAGGTTGGCTACGCGAGGAGGCATGGAGAATCAGAGGCAGTTGTCGATGCGCTTGAATCCGGTCTTTGCCACTCGATTCTGGCTACAAATGCGGTGCATAGGATGCAGACTGGAGACAACTGCATGTAGAAGGGAGATGGCGGCCAGCCATGTGCGAGCCTGTTGGTGCAGGCCATCGGTTGTGGGACCTGACCGCATTGAGTGTCGACCGCAGGCACAACAATTGGCCGCTACGTGAGGACCTGGCAGCCAGCACATGGCCGTAACCCTATGCACGAGCCACTAGCTATTAGGAGGCAGGCTGGTCATGGCGCGGGCTACGAGCATGAGAGTCAACCACAGCGTGATGTCCTCCCACAATCAATCGACGTAGAACCTGTCACGGTGCAAGTGTGTAGACGGAGTTGCCTTGCCGCATGCACCACCGGGTTGAGGCTGAGCCCGAGGCCGACCATTCGGCGGTTCCGTCCACCGGTGTCGCGGGCTCCACTAGGCTTCTTCCTCCTACCCCCTGCCTTTGTTCCATAAGGAAGAAGTATGAGAATTGGAATCAAAACATTTCTATGGTTCCCAATGTAATTCTTCTTGTTTGACTAGGCTGTCGGAGAAGATAAGTTCTTGGGGTGTGACCACGTGAGACTGTCTCCAACAATGCAATCCAAACATAAAAATAGGCCCTTCACAATGTTTTGGGTCCCGAGATCAAGCTCCAACATGTAACCCAATAAAAGAATGCATTTTGCTACCAACGGAATCGAGATGCAACAAAAACGTCGTCGAGGGCAGATGACACAAACCTCTAGTGGAGTAGAGGAATGGGTGTCGCAGCTTGCTAATGTTCGGGTAGGCATTCGCCGGTATAGGTGTCACCATCCCGTCGCTCGCACTGTGGAAGATTGGGGAGGGAGTGGGAAGCAGCTCGGCAATGGACTAGTGCGCGTAGGTGGACATAGAAGCCACAACCGTGGAGCTTTCTTACAGGCTCCCGATTGATCAAATCGGCGATGGGGGCGCTCCCCTCTCCCGTAGTCCAGATGGTGTTACTCTATGTCTGAGCCGGCGCTCTGGACCCGGCGGGAGGGGAAGACGCGGGTGCTCGCACGCCCCGCCTCCGAGTTGGCGCTCTAGCTTAACGACGTGACAGGGAGGGGAAGCGGTGGTGGGGAGGCCGAAGATTGAGATGAGGCGATGAGAGAGAAGTCAGGGATGTTGGATGGAGGAGTTTTGGGTCTATAGTTGCATAAGCTATTGTAGATAGGTAATTTTGTGGCATGTACCTTTTCATTGTGCGCCACCCAAACTAGTAAATGACTGTCGTGTTTGCCTTTTATCAATTGGAGACAGTCTAACCTTTTTGCATCTTAAGTAACTAGCTTGGTGCAGTACATAGACAAGTACCTCCACGACATTATCCCCTTCGTTCTCTTCAGTTTCACCCCGAAACCAATCGCGCACCTCCTCCGGAGATGCACGCCCGCATGGATGACGCCTCGCCTCCGCCATTGCACAGTGTCATCTTCCCATGGTTGGCATTCGAACATATGCTCCCCAACCTTGAGCTCGCTGAAGGCCCGCCACGCGCGCCGGTCGACTTCTGAGTGCCACTTTCGTCTCCACCCTGCGCATTGTCAGCCGTCTCCGCCGACCAGTCACACCAAGGCTCATCAACTTCATGGCCGTACCATTCCCACACTTAGATGGCCTCCCCAATGGCATGGAGGCCACTAGTGACATCCCAGCCGGAATGCTGGATCTGTTCTACAAGGCTTTCGATGGCCTTGCCGTTCCCTTCTCGGATTTCCTTGACGCGTCGTGCACGTGCGGCGATAAGAAAATTCATTGTATGCGGGCGTGGTGCCCCCGACACCTATGAGCCTTCAGATATGACGGCATGCCAGGATTGAGGGGTTGGCAGCAGGTGGTGACAGCCCTGTCCATCCTAAGCATTCTCCCACATTTGTATGTTGTGTTGGTGTTCGTAAATGTCTCAATGGCTGGCAGACTACTAGCTGGGGGGATCTCCGTGTTATCCTAGACTTAGCCTTGATTATAATCATGTATTCATGTGACACTAACTATATTCATTTGTATTGGCTATGCTAGAAATGACCAACTCCACTTAGGATTATTCTTCTATTCTTCCTCTGTTTTCTTGTATCATTTGAGGCTGCTTTGTGTGTGTCTCGACTATCTACAAATAAACCGTTTACCCCTATATGATCAATCTTGTCCATTATGCATGTGTTTTCTGTATTCATGCTCCACACTAGATTCTAACACATTGTACTCTCCTTTGGGAAAATATAAATAACGATACCGTGATAATAATTCTGCGTGAAATGCCGCAATGGTAGATCTGTACGGTTACGGATAATACCTGTTATGGCCAAGATCTATTATCTGCCGTCCAATAGTGTTGCTATTACGGTCCACGATCCTAGTAGTGATGCTACGGGACGACAATACAGTGCTCCTATCGCAATAGCTAGTCCTAGGTGTAGGGGTACAGAATACTGGCCGGTGGTCGTAGTGACATTGCTAGGGATGGTATTTTTAGCCCATTCCTAGGGATGCTGCTTCGATACACCACCCCGGCGTTTCTAGCATGATCGCCTAATTGGAGATTGCGTTGGGGAACGCCAACACCTGCCACAAAAAATCGTTTTTGTGCACGTCGACAAAAAAATTGTAGTAGTGCTACTTTACATTTTTATGAATTTCTAAAATTAAACCAGATTTTGGATTTTAACCGCGTTATGTTTCTATGCCCCTTTTGGGCAGCGCCATATTAGCAAAACCATAGACAACTATACAACAGTGTAAATGTTTCATTTTTTTTTAAGTTGGGGGTGGGTTAAACGTAAGTTCAGGGTGGGTTAAAAACTGATTTTATGGATCAAGAGAAAAAATTAAACAGTACTTGGCCTTGCTCGCCTATACCCCGCGGCATCCTTGACGACGACGCTGCCATGCCACTTGCCCCACGGCGGCCATGCTCCACGCCCGCGTCGGCCTTGCTCCGTGCGGCCTTGGAAGGGGAAGGAAAGGGGCCGGTAGGAGGGAAGGCAAGAGGAGGGGGCGTCACTATTTGCCATGATTAAAATTTGCTAAACCCCATGTTAAATAAATCATGTAGTAGCGGCTGGTAGGGACGGGGCGGGTGGCAGCGGTGTGGGCGTGCAAGTGGCAAAGTGCAGCAGTGTGCGGATGCAACTGTGTATTAGCAGACGCAAAATAATAAGCAGTCCGAGTTTATTGGTTGGACGGGACAGGCCGGAGGCAGCGGCATCCAGACGCATCTCACACTTTATGTACATGTCCATCAATGTTTCCGAACCTGTATATCAGTATGAAGCCTCTGCTTTATAGCATACACATAAATCTCTCGGCTATTTTTTAGCCTCTGAAATGTCCCAATGCAGAGGCCAAATCCGATTATTATCTTTTTTTTTTTTTTTGCGCGCGCCTCTCATCTGGGTACAGTTGTATCCTACAGGGACACACAGACTTGGAAGTTCGCGTCCTTCAAGGGGCAACGAAGTTCGTCGCAATATTCGTTGAACGCGTACAGGGACACACAGACTTGGAAGTTCGCGTCCTTCAAGGGGCAACGAAGTTCGTCGCAATATTCGTTGAACGTCCAACGCGAAGAGAGGCGGCCTGAAAATCCAGGCGAAATTTGGGAAACACGGTGAGAGACGGAGTTGCGATTCTGGGAATCGAACTCTCGCCGGCAGGCTGCACACCCGCAGCGCTGACCACCCGAGCTAGGCTCGGTTCTCAAATCCGATTATTATCAATTGAGCTGCCGTACCCTTTTGAAACAACCGTGTGAGAGTGCATCACTCATACGACATTAGGAGTGAAGTTACAGTACCATGATCACGATGGAGTCGACACTCTACATTAACAACGTTGCCTCTTTCCCGGCCCGGGTTGGCGTCGCATGCGGCTGTGCGGGCGGCCACGGGTGACCCTGTACTCAATCGATGGAGATACTACAATACAAATGGTGTTGCTCACATCACGTCTCACACAGCTGATCGACAACGACGAGACTTATGTACGTCGTACATCCGTACAAGCTAGGGTACCCAAGATCGGTCGTGGCTGCATCTGCACGCAGCCACATGGCAGCAATAATGCACCGCCGTGCATGGCATGCACCTTTACAAGTTAATTACAAATACCTAGGCTAGGGGCAATGCACACACATCATCACCTTCCTTTTCAGTTCCACCACCAAACCCAGTCGCCCCCTTTTTCCGCCACAGACGACGACGCCCACATCATGGACGACGCCTCGCCGCCGCCGTTGCACATCGTCATCTTCCCATATCTGGCGTTCGGCCACATGTTCCCCAACCTAGAGCTCGCCGAGCGCCTAGCCACGCGGGGCCACCGCGTCTCCTTCGTCTCCACGCCGCGCAATATCAGCCGGCTCCGCCCGGTCACGCCAGGGCTCATCGACTTCGTGGCACTGCCATTCCCAGGCTTGGATGGCCTCCCAGACGGCACCGAGGCCACCAGTGACGTCCCAGTTGGAAAGCTGGACCTCTTCTACAAGGCCTTCGATGGCCTCACCGCGCCGTTCTCGGATTTCCTCGACGCCGCCTGTGCCGACGACGACAAGCCGGTGGACTTGCTCATCGTCGACAGCTTCCAGTACTGGGCCGCCGCTGCCGCCGCAGACCGCAAGGTACGTAGTTATAATTTCTCGCTGCACCTTTTATTATATACATATATCTTGCGAAACTTCTCTTTATATGCACTTCTTGTTTGACGTGTGTTGAGACGAGCACGAAGATAGGCTTAAACTATAGTACTATACACAAGGGAAACAATAGGTCCTTAAAACTGCGTACGTACTATCTGTCCAAATGTATTTATCATTCAGGATTAGCGGCTCGATCATTCACCAACTCTCACAGCCCACTTTTGACTCCTCATATAGAGGTCATGTGCATGTGTATTTCCTTGACTTGTACCACTGAGTCTAACGGTTCGTTCGACACAGCTCTAGTTCTGAGATGGATCATGGATTCGTATATAGTTCTAGTAGTAGACTAAAATAAGTGCTTCAAATATCTCATTTCAACATCTAAAAAATAGCGCAGTCTTCGAAGCATCCCAACCCGTGAATGTACCAACGAGGCATTGTGTGCCACAGCAGTGTACGAGTACTTGGCTGCTAGCAGTGTAGCTGCTGCCGTGTCCAGCATCCTTTCGGCGAAAAGGGACACACAGATGGGCCGAAACGAAAGCAGTGCGCGGTGGCCTGGCCTTGCCAGATTGGAACCGGCTAAGCAATTTCAAGATCAGGATCTGGACTCGTTTTTATAGAAAACAAGTCCAGTAACTGATGTGGTGGTTAGCATGTTTCAATGATTAAAAGAGGTCACCGTTGGACATACATCATGAATATGCATCGATATTAATGCATTTGCCAAATTTTGAATTTGGCATTTTCCAAGGCATGAAGGTATACATGCAACTCGAGGCGCGCAGGTGCCTAAGCCACCTTGATGTCAACCAGGCCGAGACAGCAAAGTATGGCTGGTCATCAAGAGAGATCAAAAATGGAAAGAAGTACAAGGCGGAGAAGATAAATTGGGCAGCCTATCTCTGTCATCAGCTTGCTACGAGCAAACTTGGGGATGGATCCCCACAGAGGTAACATGTACTTGCGTCCACATTTGCATATTAATTTCACTCCAAATATGTGATATAAATGTTCTAGTTTATCCATTGTTGAAATTATAAATAGATGATCTATTTTATGTTTCACCTGTGTCTAGTTTATAACTTTGATCTCTTTAAGAGTTGGGTTTAGTGGTAATGATATTTGTCCTGAAATCTTTGAAACTTGTGGGTTGCATAAAGTTTGAACTTTGTCTACAGTGATTGTGGAATATGAACGGAGATAGAATTTGCTATGACATTGTTCTAAGAGATACTTGAAATCCGGAAAACTTTATAAAATAAAATAACAAAAATTGTTTGATGTCATATTGAGCTTTGTCAAACTGTTGTGACCACTAGTGAGATTACAATCATATTTCTAAGATCAAGATTCATGTACACGTTATAAAATAATAAATTCCTTAATGATGCATGGACATTCTCTTTTTGATTAAAATAAGGTGCGAGGCTATTCTAAAAATATTACAAAAAAAACGACGGACACGTGTCCGCCACAATTAAAACAATGGGTACACCGATGCCCGCCATAAAAAAATCAGAAAAAATGACGGTCACGTGATCGCCAAATAAAATAAAAGATGGCCAAAGGCCCAATAGCCTCGTAGTTTTAAAATGATTAAAGAGAATGACATGTACAAAGAAAATAAAATATAAAAATATATTCACTTGCACTTCTTGATCTAAGTATATGACTTGTATCTCCTTATGGTTCGGTTTTTTGGCTTTGCAATATTATGTGATGCAATTTTAAAATGAAAATGAATAAATAAAACTCTGGAAGGAAAGTGATCAAGGGATGAAAGATAAGCAGTTCTGTGGTTGTTCTATTTTGCAATTGCTTGAAAACTTAGCACAAGCTAAAAGCCCCACAGCTAAGGAGATAGATGGGTGAGTAGAGTGCCATTTTATTCAAATTTAAAAGAGATCTTGATTATAAACATGATACTCTTGAAATGTAATCGGCATTGCAGCATCAAATGATTAACAATGGAGAAAATTATAACATCTATGCACTTATGCATTTGCTACTAACCTATTTCCACATGTATTGGAGAGTTATTATTTTACTGGGACTTGCGTACATAAGTCTTTGGAATATGGTGAAAGCTGTCTTTCCATGTAAGCATATTTCAAGGGGACAAGAGACCCACCAGCAAACGATAGTGCGTCGGAGGAAGATGGCTGGATAGAAATAAGTTCGAAGCATGAAAATTCATACTCGAACTTGGGGGGTGTCGATGTTTTACGACCGAGAGCCTGCCACGGGGTGAACCGGGCAGTTTGTTCGGGCCTCGATGAACCCGGAGCCCGGCGGTTTTTGTTGCGCAAATCGACACTTGAGAGCGGGGTTTTTATATCGATCGGGCCCTCGATCCTTGATCGAGTAAAGATCTTTACGTCCGGTCGGCGTGAGCCTGTTTTTTGATTGATGGGGTCAACCGGGGATCGGTTGTGATGTTTACAATGCTTGGCGTGCTCAAGCTTGCGTTCCTTCTTCTAGGTGCTCCTTGGCCCTCTTTTATAGTTCAAGGGACCGAGGAGCTCGCTACGGTCTTAGTCGGATCTGAGAGAGGGTTGTTCGACAAGGACTCGAACACCCTGGGTCCCTAAACAAGGTAATCCGACTAGAGTTCTATCCTAGTTACAATGAAGTCACCGTAGCTCCGCTTCCATTGCCTTACGGGAGTTGTTTGTGGCCGCGGTGCTAGGATAGAACCCCGCGAACAACTCGGTAGAGTTCTTTGGTGATCCCGTATCCACAAGCCCCCGAGCATCTCAAAGTTGAGTCATGAGAGCTGTCTTCGCTCTTGTCGGATGAAGCCTTGATATGGTCTTGAGATCATACGGTGTGCACTTTTTAAAAAAGTGCACCCGTAGGGTGTAGCCCCCGAGCTTCTTGCTTTTTGGTACAAAGAGCTGGAAGGTCTTTGAGTTCTTTTTCTCTCCATCTTCGAGTTCTTCTCGTTCTGGAGCTCCATCTTCGAGGTTCTTTACGTCGGAGTTCTTTTCGGGAAGGATCCACTTACGCAAGCCCCGAGCATCTCAAATGTGAGTCGTGAGAGCATTTCCTCGCTCTTCTCGGATAAAGCTTTGACGCAGTTCTTGGGATCTTTTTCATGACGTGCACTTTTGAACAAAGTGCTTCGCACGGCGTAGCCCCCGAGCTTCTTCGGGTTCTTTGTCCTCCGTCTTCGAGTTCTTCTTCGTCGTCGGAGAAATTAGAAAAAATCTTGCCCTGGGTATCCTGTAGCCCCCGAGCGTCTGGGAGTTCTTTCGTAGATAAGACTCCTGGAGGTTCTTCTTGTCCTCTATGATTTTTGACCGTTTCTCCTTTTCTGTGCACTCACGGGTGGCACAAAGGCGCTTTCTTGCGCCCGGTATTTTGGGAAACATTCGCATGCAAAGATCGGTGTAATGAATTGGCGGGCCGCATGGATTTGAGGTGACTGCTCAGTGGTGGTTGCCTCGCCTTCATGGACCCGGTCTATAGGCATGCTGATCTTTGCCTATAAATTGGGCCGTCTGGTTCTGTTGTAAAACCAGTGTGTCTTTCTTCTTCACTTCTTCTCCTTCCTCTTGGAGTTTCCTCTTCTCTTTGTAGAAAAGCTTCTGAGCTTCGATCCATGGCAATGCCTGTGATTGAGTTGGACCAGCCCCCGGGTGTTGTCTTGAGCCTTCCAGGGTTCTTCTGCGAGTGAGGGATGTCTTGTGAAACGGAGTAGAAGGGGACTACTCCGGTCGTCGCTCCACTCCTTTATGCGTCAGTTGTCGGGAAAGGGATGCCTTGTAATGTAAACTTGGCCGTAGGGGGCTAAGTTTATCATTGCTCGCCGATCCTTTCCCACTTCACCGGCATCTGTTGAGGGGGCGGGCGATTTTTGGTTGGTTTCCCTTAGAGTGCTCCACTTTTACGTGAGGGTGAGCCTCGGTGAAACTTTTTTCTCTGGGGGCTTCGACTCTTGAACTCGTGCCTCATGAATCCCTTTGTGTCGCGAGGGTTTTTTTTGGCTCGAAAGTACTTTTTGTGCAAATGCTGATCACGCCCTTGCTTTCCGTGGTATTCTTGGCGTTTTACCGGCGCTTGGAGTTCCTTGGAGGGTTTGCTTCCTCGGCGGTTGTTGTCAGCTTGGTGGAGTTTGGAAGCAGGTCCGGACGCTCCATCTTCGTCGCTCTTGGATGTGGCCGCTTCTCTCCCGCTGAATGTACTCTTCAGGGTTGTTTGGCTCTTGGCCTCCTTTGTATCTTGTTCGTGGGAGTTCTTTTCGGGTTCCCCGTGCACTTGAGTCTTCTTTGTATCTTGTAGGGACTTGTTTCCCATATAACTTGTGGTCTTGTAATCTCCAAAATGTTGAATAAAGAGCTTTTTCTCCTTTCTCAACTTTTGTGTTTGTACATTTGTACTTGTTGTCTCCCGGATTGTGTTCTTCAGGTGACTTTGTCTGTAGTTTTGTCTTTGTAAGACACTGCTTGAATATGCGCCCGTAGGTTTAGGCTTCTGGCTTCGTCTTCTTTTGTAGACTTATGCCGAGTAGTTTAGGAATCATGTTCCTTGTCATCAGAGTTGTTCTTCTGATTGATCAGCCTGTCTTCGTGTAGATCTGCTGAAAGAAATAGGATGGAGTTTTGCTCCGGTCATCAGGGAGTTCCTCTGATGGATCAGCCCGTCTTCGTGTAGACCTGCCGAAAATAGAATGGAGTCTTGCTCCTTATGCGTTAGAGTTGTTTCTCTTTCGCTATACCAATCCTTCTTGTGATTGGTGAGAGATGAGTTGGAGTCGTGCTCCTGTGCAGTAGGGCTCTTTTCTTACCCTTTGTGTAAGCCCGCCTTTCTAGCTTGCTTTAGCGAAGAATGGAATCTTGTTCCCGTGCATTAGGGTTGTTCTTCCCTTTGCGCCCGACTCGTCTTTTCTTTTAGACTTGTCGTAAAGTTTTGGAGTCATGCTCCGAGTACCAGAGTTGTTTTGTTCTGGGTTTCCGGCTTGTCTTTTCTAGACTTTGCTGTGGATGGTTGGGGTCGTGCCCCGGGTTGTCGGGGTTGTTTTTCCTCCGACATGTGACTTGTGTCTTTTTCTAAGACTTGTCACAATGGGTGGAGACTTGCTCCCGGCCGTTCGGTTTCTCCTCCGGGCCTCTAGCGTTGTCTATTCTAGACTTGCTAGGAAGGTTGGGGTCATGCCCCTAGTTCGTCGGGGTTGTTTTCCTCGACGGGTGACTTGTGTCTTTTCTTAAGACTTTGTCACGAAGTTTGGAGGCTTGCTCGAGAAGAGTTGTTTTAACTCCGGGTTGGCGCTTTTTGGCCGGGGAGCTCCCATGCCTGTCCGGTGGACTATTACATGATGTCCCTATAAGGTTCTCGGTCAGGGCCCATTTAAGTGCACTGCGGACTGAAGGTCAAGATGGTTGGGTTTCTATTTCACAACACTACAATCCATCTTGCCCGGTTTGGGCTGCTCTGCTTTCTAAGAGACTTGATGTGAAACGATGGGTTTCTATTTCACAACACTACATCGCTCATGCCCGATTCGAAAGGCCGTCCGCCGTCATTGGACATAGTGGCACTTTCTCGGACCCTTGATGGCCTACGACTGCCGTGCCGCTCCCTACGTCCTCTTTGTTAGAGTCGTAGTTCACGATCTCACGCCAGGATTTAAGGTATGGACGCTATTCCTTATAGGACGTCGCGTGGTTCCATCCTTGTTTGTTGACCTCCGTTCTGGTGGTCGGGGTTGCCTTCTTTTGGTCGACTTCTTTCTTGAAGCGCCAATTCGGGCTGTTTTTATTCATCTCCTCATGGGAGGCATACGGTTTTGGTTAAGTTCATTTGATTTGAACTACCATGGAACCGTGCATTCTACGACCTCTCCTTCTCCCAGATGTAGAGTTCTTCTCAGGCTTTCTTCATGTCTTGAAGTGTTCAGAGGGTTGTTTTTGCTTTCTGCATCCTCTTGGTGGCCTTGAGATTCTGATTATGGATAGAACCTTCTGAGCTGGCTCATGTGCCAGGAGTTTCTGATTTCCTCTCCTTGCATGGTCATCAACTCGTAGGTTCCTGGGCCCAGTACTTTTTTGACTATGAAGGGTCCTTCCCATGGACTGAGCAGTTTGTGCTTGCCTTCTGTCTTCTGGTTTCTTTTGAGTACTTGATCTCCTGGGCTGAGTTTTCTTGGTCGTGTGCTCTTGTCATAGTGCCTTCTGAGTCCTTGCAGGTATCTTGTGTTCTGAAGGATGGCGTTTGCTCTGACTTCTTCTGCACAGTCGACTTCTAGTTTTCTTGTCTGTTCTCCTTCTCCTTCTTCAAACTGCTCGATCCTTGGAGAGCTCCAAATCAGGTCGTTTGGTAAGGCGGCTTCGATTCGTAGGTTAGGAAGAAAGGGGAGTAGCTGTTGTTGCTGGCTGATTTGAGTCCTTAGGCCCCGGACAACTTTTGGGATTTCTTCTATCCATTTTGCTCCATAGTCTTTGAGTTCTTCATATAGTCTCGGCTTCCCGGTCCGGGAAGGATGAGTCCGTTGGCTCTCTCTACTTGTCCGTTGGCCTGAGGATGTGCTACAGAGGCATAGTCAACTTGTATGCCACAATCTCGTGCCCAATCTTCGAATTCTGCCGCTGTAAAGGGTGATCCGAGGTCTGTGATGATCCTGTTGGGTACTCCGAATCTGTGCATGATTTCTTGAATGAACTCGACTGCTTTGCTAGAGCTGTAGCTGACCAATGGTTTGTATTCTATCCATTTGGTAAATTTGTCGATGGCTTATTTAAGATGTATTCGTATCCTCCTTTGGCTCTTTTAAGTGGTCCGACTTGATCCGGTCCCCAACACGAAAAAGGCCATGATGGTGGTATGCGATCATCGGGTTGTGAGGTGGCACATGCATCTGTCTTGCAAACATCCGGCATCCTTTGCATCGTCGACGAAGTTCTTCTACGTCTTTGAGAGCTGTTGGCCAGTAATATCCTCGCTCGAATGCTTTTCCCACGAGGGTTCTTGACGCTGCGTGGTTGCCACAAAGATCCAGTGGATTTCTTTGAGGATTTCTTTTCCTTCTTTCGAGCTTATGCATTTGAGAAGTACTCCTAATGATGCTGCTCTTTTGTAAAGCTTGTCCCCAATGAGAACGTAGTTCTTGCTTCTTCTCAAGATTCTTGTTGCTTCAGTTTTGTCTTGGGGTAGTGTTTTGTCTCTGATGAAGTTGATGATATCTTCGATCCAGGGAGTGGTTCTGCGACCTGGAGATATTATCATCACTCCTTCTAGAGCCAATGGCTCAGAGCTTCTTCTTCTTCTTCGGGTTCTCTTTGATAGATGGCTTCAAAAGTTCTTCGACGAATACTCCTAGAGGGACTTGAGCTCTGTCAGATCCGAGTTTGGCTAGAACGTCTGCTGCCACATTTGCGTCTCGGAGCACGTGTAGGATTTCTAGGCCTTGGAAGTTCTTTTCCAATTTGCGTACTTCTGCGCAGTAGAGGCCCATGCTATCCTTTGTGCAGTCCCATTCTTTGTTGACTTGATTGATGACAACAGCAGAGTCGCCGTACACTTGAAATCTTTTGATCCCCAGAGTTCTTGCTACTTTGAGGCCATGGATGAGTGCATTACGCATACCGTTGTTGGTAGCTTGCCACATGATTTGTAGCATGTACTTGAGTTGTCTTCCTTCTGGAGATATGAATAAGATCCCGGCTCCTGCTCCCCCAAGCTTCAACGATCCATCAAAATACATGTTCCAATGCTTCTTGATGTCGTCGGATAAGGGTTGTTGGAGCTCTGTCCATTCTGCTATGAAGTCTGGAAGTGCTTGGGATTTGATTGCTCTTCGTGGGGTGAACTCCAGGTTTAGTGCACCGAGTTCTACTGCCCAGTGGGGAGTCTGTAACCACTTGTTATCTTGTGGCTATCGAAGTAGTGCCGTAGCTTTCTGGATGTAATCAGTATGGAGTAGAGTAGTTTTTGTACGTGAGGGTATCGAGCCTTGGACTCTGAAAGAACCTCGCTCACGTAGTAAACTGGCCTCTGGGTTTTGTTGATAGAACCGGGCTCTTCTCTTTCCACAATGATTGCTGAGCTGACTACTGTGTTGGTAGCTGCTATGTATAGCATGAGTTCTTGATCCTTTGGAGGTGTTAGAACCGAGCCGTCATCGGTATAGTTTGAGTTCTTCAAATGCCTTGTCGGCTTCTTGATCCACTCGAACTTTCCCTTTGTCTTTATAAGTTTGAAGAAGGGTAGTCCTTTTCTCCAAGCTTGGATATGAATCTGTTGAGTGCTGCCATGCACCCAGTGAGTTTTTGGACATCCTTGACGCTTCGGGGTTGCTTCATCTCCATGATTGCTTTGATTTGCTTGGTGCTGGCTTCTATTCCTCTGGCGCTAACCAAGAAACCTAGCAACTGCCACGAAGGTACTCCAAAACGCATTTTGTTGGATTGAGCTTCCACTTCCACTTTTTGAGGTTGTTGAAAGTCTCTTCCAGATCTTGGATCAGAGTGTCGGGTTCTTTTGTCTTCACCACCACGTCGTCTACGTATGCTTCGGCGTTTTTGCCAATCTGCTCTCCTAAACAAGTCTGTATTGCTCGTTGATACGTTGCTCCGGCATTCTTTAATCCGAAGGACATTGTTTTGTAGCAGTAGGCACCGAAAGGGGTGATAAAAGAGGTCTTGCTCTGATCTTCTTTCTTTAGTGCGATCTGGTGGTATCCTGAGTAGCAGTCCAAGAATGATAGTAGAGCCGATCCTGCTGTTGAATCTACTATCTGATCGATTCTGGGTAATCCGAAAGGATCTTTTGGGCAATGCCTATTCAGGTCTGTGTAGTCCACACACATTCGCCCGGTCGAGGTGTTTTTCTTCGAACCAAGCATGAGGATTAGCGAGCCAATCTCGGATGTAGGATTTCTCTCGATGAACCCCGCCGCGAGTAGTTTCGCGATCTCCTTCTTGATGGCTTCTTTCTTTTTCTGGTGAGAATCTCCTCGAGTCTTTGTTTGATGGGTTTTGTCGATTCATTTCAGCCGACTCCTTTGAAACACGGGCATGTCTGGCCGGTTTCGTGCAAAGATATCTTTGTGTTGCCTTAAGAAGCTGGTGGCCGAATTCCTATTTTGGGGATAGATGAGCACTGATGATCGCGAGTCTTGGATGGATCACTAGTCTCCAAGTCGATGTGCTTGACGTCGGCTTCTTGTGGGGGAGCCAAGATTGCTTGTTTCTTGGCTGGTATCTCGAGTTCTTCTGGATTTGTGTCTTCCACCATCCGGTTGACTTCTTGCTTTCCCAAGAGCTCTCCTGTCTTGTTTGCAATTTCCACGGCTTGTACGTCACACTTTCGAAAGCCTTTTTGAGATCTCCTTTGATGGAAAGTACTCCAAAAGGTGCCGGCATCTTTAGCAATAGATACGGGTAGTGTGGAATAGCCATGAATTTTGCAATAGCTGGTCTTCCCATGATGGCATGATATGGTGACTCGAGATCTGCCACTTTGAACTTGATGTATTCTGTCCGGTAGTTGGATGGTGATCCAAAGGTGACTGGCAAGGTAACCTGTCCGATTGGTATTGCTGCTCGACCAGGGACTATCCCATAGAAGGGAGTGCTAGAGGGAGCAATCAACCCGGAGAGGTTTAATCCCATCTTCTCCAGTGTTTCTGAGAATATGATGTTCAGGCCTGCGCCTCCGTCGATCAGAACCTTGGTTACTGTTACTCCAGCTATTGTGGGTTCTAGCACCGGGGGATACTGAGGCCGGCGTTGCCTACGCTTGTCCATTGATCCTCCCTTGTGAACTGTATTGGGTATTGAGACCGGATGAGGTAGCGTGGCGTCGCGGGCTCTCGCTGCCATGATTGATCGGAGTGCCGGCTTGTCCTCGTCTTTTTGCTCTTTGATTTGGGTACTCGGAGAGAATATGACGTTTAGAGATCTTGTTGCTTTTTGAAAATCTCCAGTCTTGGGCTCGTTGTTGGCTTCTTCTCTGTTTTCTTGATGGTCCCGCTTCTGATCGAGCTGTTTCCTTTCTTGTATCTTTCCCGGAAGATCGTACATTCTCCGAGAGTATGCTGTCCTCCGTGGTGAAAAAACATGGGGAATGTCTTCTAGCTTGGCATTGCTCTTATTGCCGTTGTTGTTGTAGAACTTTTGCTTGTAGGGCTTCTTCGACTTCTCTCGCTATTGCGACGGTATTGTGCGGCCCTCTTTTCTTGTGTTGTTGAGAATTGTTCTTTCCTTTTCGGGGCCTCCGAGTCCTTTTTCTTTCGGAAATGCTGTCTCGAGGTTCTTTCTTCGGCTCCGATCATCTTCTCGACTATGAGTTTGAATTGCTCGTTGGTCCTCGGGTTGTCTTTATAGAAGTCGAGAATTGCCATCTTGAGAAAATTCCATTGCCGAAGGCATCTATCACTTCTCTCTCTCTGATATCGTGCACTTGGGATCTCATTTCTCCAAATCTTCGGTAATATTCTCTTAAGGATTCTCCTCGCTTCTGCTTGAGGCTCTTTAACTCGGCCTGTGTGATAGGATGGGTGATGATTCCTGCGAAGTTGTCACAGAACACTTTCTGTAGATCTTCCCAGTATTCGATAGAGCCCTCTTCGATCTTGTCGAACCATTGTAGCGGTAGAGCTTCTAGAGCCATGGGAAAGAAAACGGCTTTTGCGTCATCATCTCCTCGACCCGACTCAATGGATTGTGAGTAGACTCTGAGCCATTGCTTGGGCTCTGTTTTCCCATCGTATTTTGAGTGGTTTGAGGGTTTGAACTTCGGGGGTAGTTTAACCTATTGCAATCTGTCTGCAAAGCAAGGAAACCTGTCGTAGCCTCCCGTTGTTCTTTCCTCTAGCCTTCCCGAGGTTCTTCCTCCTTTTGATGGAGTTCTTGCGGGCCTATATGTTGACTCCGCGACTTCTTCTCGTCGGCTTGGTCTTGGGGCTAGGCTTTCCCCTCGGGGTCTCTGGTTTCTACCATCCCTCCGGGGCGGCCTGGAGTTCTTAGAATCTTCCGGCATGCTTAGCCTCTCAAAGACGTTGGACCGACTTCTTTGAACATGAGAGCCATTTGCCTTTGACTGCGACGTCCTAGGATCTCTTTCTCGGGTGGCCTTTTGCGGCGCTTCCTTGATGAGCCTCTCCTGCGTCGTTTAGGTTTGAAGCGAGTCTTCAGCGTTCCACCAACTCTTGTAGTTTCTCATGCATTGTTTCTTTGGTTGTCTTCAGCTTCTCTTTCAGATTTCATTCTTTTCGTACTCACGTAAGTTAGCCCGATATTTGTTCGGGCACGCTTGCCTTGAGTTTGCTCTGTCTCGGCGTCCACCCTTCAGCTTGTTTCTTTTGAGCCTTGTTTGGCGTTGGTCTTCTCCTTTGTCTTCTTGGGTTCTTTCATCCGCCGAGATGTTTGATAGGCTTTCGTCGAGTGGACGATGTCGGGGGCATCTGGAGGGTTAAGAGGCGTCAGGGCTCTTGCCACCATTAGGATTTCTTTGGTAGGCATGGTCTTGAGGGGCGCCACTCCTTCCGTCGAGGGGTAGAAATTCGATGTTGGTCTTCCCCGTCCATCTCCGTTGCTGGACGGTTTGCCTTTGTGAGGGTTCTTGGCCGTGGATGATGCACTCCCCGGGGTTCTTGTCAAGATAAGCCCTCTTTGCGCGCCCTTCAGCGGTATCTCCGCTTTCTTTTGAAAGTTGTCCCGACGCGGCTTGTGTATGCAAACGCTGAGTTAAATGTGATCGGGGGGCGGAAAGGTAGCCCGGATTGATATCCGGAGTTGTTTCTGAATTCGCCTTTTGCTTCCGAAAAGTCGGGGTTGTCCTTCTTGGAAAAGTTTGAGCAGTAGGACTCTTTCCCCGAGTCGGAGTTGGAGTAGTGCTTTCGAGTTGTCTTCGAGTCCGGCTCGGGATCTTGGATGCTTTCCTTTCGAGTTGTATTTGAATTCAGGTTTTGCACGCTTCTCCAATACGAAGTCGAGCTTGTACCTCCGTCTTTGAGCGTCTTCGGCGTCAAGCGCCAATCGAGCTTCTCGGCGAGTTCTGATCCTTCGTTCTTGGTTCCGCCGATGGCGTAGCCTCGAGTCTTACCCGTCGTCGTCGATCTCGCAAGCCCATGTCGAAGATGATCGCCCTTGTCGCCCGGTGAGCCCATGATGACCTGGTCCGCGGACTCGTGCTGAAATTCGGCGAGCCCTACGGCGCGCCCGGTTGTCGATGTTTTACGACCGAGAGCCGCCACGGGGTGAACGGGCAGTTTGTTCGGGCCTTTATGAACTGGAGCCCGCGGTTTGTTGCTTGCAAATCGACACTTGAGAGCGGAGTTTTTATACTGGTTCGGGCCCTCGATCCTTGATCGAGTAAAGACCTTTACGTCCAGTCGGCGTGAGCCTGTTTTTGATTGATGGGGTCAACCGAGGATCGGTTGTGATGTTTACAATGCTTGGCGTGCTAAAGCTTGCGTTCCTTCTTCTAGGTGCTCCTTGGCCCTCTTTTATAGTTCAAGGGACCAAGGAGCTAAAGCTCTGATCTTAGTCGGATACAGAGAGGGTTGTTCGACGAGGACTCGAACACCCGGTCTCTAAACAAGGTAATCCGACTAGAGTTCTATCCTAGTTATAACAGAAGTCACCGTAGCTCCGCTTCCATTGCCTTCTGGGAGTTGTTTGTGGCCGCAGACTAGGATAGAACCCTGCGAACAACTCAGTAGAGTTCTTTGGTGATCCCGTATCCCACAGGGGGCTATGTTGATACTCAAAAATGTCCAAGTGAAGTTCAAGATATGCAAAGTCATTATTAAAAGAAACCAAGAGGCATGCACGTGTGTGGCATCGGGTTGCATATTCAGTTACATGTGAAGCCCATCACGTGAAGCAAGGATGGCCGAGAGATTAAAAGGAGGGTATGCATATAAGTGCTATTTTAAGACGGCCAGATGTACATCGCGGGAAACGGAAACAAGGATATGTCGTGTACATGCACAGCACGGTGATATATTTGCGTACTACTTTTCCGATAATAAAGCCAGAACAGAAGATATATCGGGCTGAGGAGGCTTCAGCGGCAAGACTCTGAGATAAGGGAAAACAGAGTCCAAGTATTTTAATATTCCTTGTATTTAGATACTATCTTTAGCCAAGTCACGTACGAGAGTCGTTTGGTGTCATCAGCTCGGGGTATAGATATAAACCTTCGGCTATTGTAAAGAAACAATCATCCAATCAACAACAAGTCAATCTACTACTTCTTTTTACCCTATTTTCTCCCTTCAACCTACTACATGCTGTTCATCGCTTGATCCGACGACCAAGGATGGCGCCCTAGGCTTGCCGGCCAACCTAGGGCAACCCGGCGACGCCCTTGCCTGATGGGGTCCCTCCCGGCGAGCTTCGGCGGCTTCTTTGCTAGTTTGCTCGAAACTAGCCGTTCTTAAATCACATAAGCGCGATTGTTATCCTTTGCTAGTTTGCTTGTAAACTTCGCCGCTCTTCACCGCGAAAAGTTTGTTGATTATCCTGCTATAATCTCTGGTCCATCGTGACCTTCGAAAGTGTGTTGGTGCTTAACGCTAATTTGTGTCAACATACTTTTTGGCGACTCCGCTGGGGAAGAACGATTGCTTTGGCTCTACTTTGCAGCCGAATCTATCTGCCCTAGCCATATTCACAATTCATCTATTATTTCTTTCCTGTGATCGCCGTTCTATCTGGCGTCAAGGCCGGTTGCTGTTTTATTTCTTGAATTCGACAGGGGATCGGCCTATAAGACCGATTGTGTTGCAAGTACGCTTGTACTTGCCACGTTTTCTTGGTGCCGTACCAATTGGGAGCTTATCCGAGTGCTGATCAAGTTGGATTATAATATTTTATTCTACTACAAAGCTCTTGAAGTTATCACGCGAAGGGCAGCTGGTTCTATTGCTTTTGCATATACGTGAGGAAAATTCTATCGTGTTTGTTTTACTACCCCCGAGGTGAAGTGCTAGTGTTGGAGATCAGAACCACTTCTTGCTCAACGTGAATTATTATATATAAAAGAACAAATGGATAGCACTACTGCACCACGATATTACTACGACACGTCCAAGGTACAACTTGCAAATTCATATTCTAGTAATTATTTTGCAAGTAATATAAATCCTTATGATGGCATTGCTAGTTATAATAAAGATAGATATGTTCCATCGATCTGTTGACGAAGAGCCGATGTATGCTAAGAATTTATTGAGTTCTAATTCATCTAGCAACATGCCACATACACATTCATCGGCTATAAGTTCAGCGTGACATGCCGATGCATGATTCGATCAATTGCTTTCCAAAGTCAACATCTTATGCAGGTATTAATGCTCATGATTCGCTACGCTTATTATTAATAATAACCATAGCCGAATTAATAAAAATTCAGCGCCCTATGTTAGTGATTATTCTCGTAATTCGGCTTCATTTAACTCTAGCCGAATTAATGAAAATCCAACAAGATACAGTGAAGATGTTGATTATGATTCGGCCTTATCCGACTTTCTCCAAGCAAACTTTGCCAATCAACAGGGCAGGTCGGGGCCAAAAATCCACCTGGATCTTCCAAATGGAGAGTGCCTACATATCACGGACCTTATGAACTATGTTATGATTACGTGAGATCTCTAGTGGTTGGCGGGTACCTAATTTTCATTTATTTTGTGGAGAAAGTGGTACGACTGCCGTGGAGCATGTTAATATATATCTCTCACAATTGGGTTCTGGCGGCAAGGAAGACTATATGAGAGTGCGGAATTTTTCGTTATCACTTAATGGTATTGCCTTTGCATGGTTCACATATTTACCCGTAGATATCTTGTCCGGTCATGGTCTAAATTAGAAGAATTATTCTATGAATTATTTGGGAGAGACACCGAGAAAAGGCCAATCACAATTAGGACAATGGTTGAGGCAGGATGGCTAATTGATTATCAAAAGGCAAGTCTTGCTACAAAAAAACATGAAAAGAGTCAAAAACATGCTATACTTGACTTTGAGGAGCTCAAGGGGTTGTGCGCTTATCTAGTGATTATTATATTATTGATGGAGATGAAACCCCTACAAGCACAAAAGGAAGGGCTGCTCACCTACCCACAACCAACTAAGCCGATTTCCAAATCGGCTAGGTAAACCGCCACTACTGACTTGCCCACGGTCGGCTAAACCGACTCTTGGTCGGCAAAGCCGAATATTCCTGCAGCGTACCTTGAATCGGCTAGGCGGTTGTCAATCGGCGGGGCGATTCCCGTTGTTTTCTACTGGTGTTCAGGGACCGGTGGAACCGGCGTCGATCGGTGAGTTGGCTTCTTCGGTTCTGCGTTACCCGATGTGTCTTTGGATGATTCGGCACCTGATGTTGATCGTTTCTTGGAGGTGAAAAACCACATTATTCAAATCAAGGATGTTCATCTCTCGACATGATCAACAAGGTAGAAAAATACAAATATTTTACTTAAATTCCAATCGGTCATACTATTTCAATTTCTGGCTGCTATTAGAGATATTCTTGAAAGTAGTTTTAGAGGACCGATTGAGAATGGCATTTTATTTGTTAATAATAAAATAAGTTCAGATTCTGTCAACCAACATATTGTGCCACATATCAAGGCCGATAGTGCTAGTTTGTTAAAAATAAAGATTTCTAAAAAGCGATTTGCAAAGGTGTGGCGAATGGATTGATGACAAATCTGATCCCTTCGTTTGCCTAGCTTTGAAGCCAACTCCACAAAAAGAATCGGCTTAAGAAATCAAAATATAGCTTTGACTTTACTTTTTGTGATCATGTCTTTGATATCTTGCTCAAGAATAATTTTATTAGAATCATTGATCACAATGTTTTGCCATCAAATAGAAATTTAGAAGATCTTACATATTGCAAAGTGGCACAATTCTTATGATCATAATACTTGTAATTGCAATGTGTTTCATCGTGTGATCCAATCAGCTATTGATAAAGGCCAATTGAAATTTTCTAAAGCTCAACAAATGGACCGATTGGATTCAATCGGTCTTGATGGCAAACAGGTTTTAAATCGGCTTGCATTAGCGATTCACTCAAAACTCTAGTGTCCAAGAGAGAGATGTGGAGCCCTCAAGTGGAGACAAGATTGCTGTCCATGAACTACAAATTGAAGATATTTCAGAGGACAACAATGTCACTCCAATTTCAGAAGATACTTTGGGGGCAAGTGAAATCTCTCCACCAAAACAAATGCCGATTGATTCCATTGAGCAAAGAGAATGGTGAGAATCCTTCTTTGGAGCATGATTTGTCAAGATGGAAGAAAGAAGAAGGATGCTCATGATGCTAATGGAGGCAAAAGTCATGGCAAGCAAAAGCATAGAAGACGAAGCTTAGCTTCGAGGAACTTCTAGCTAAATATGAGAAGATAGGTGAAGAGAATATTGCCAATCAACCAAAGAAGGTCCAGCCATCAAGATTGTCTCCAAAGCATAAATCTCAAGGGTGGAATTGGCAAGGAGATAGATCTCAGGCAATAGCAACATATTCTCCTTTTGAGCAGCCAATTCCCATGTCTTATGGACCACGCCGCATATTTTCATCCTTATTCTTATTGGGGCTGGTTTGATGAAGAGGCACATGTTCCATCATATTTCAGGCCACATTATATAGAGTATACAGCTCCAAAACGTGCGGAGAGATTGTCATCTTATAGCGACCATTTAATTATAAATCGGTCAGGAGCTCAACCAAAGAAAAAAGCGGTAAAGCAAGTTTATCGTGTGAAGTATGATGGACGAAAGAAGAAAAGTTCAGATCTGAATGCCACTACTGAGAAGCCGATTACATTGCTGAAAAATCTGGCTATCAATGATGAAGAAGTGGGGAAACCATATATTAATTTTGTAGGTGCCAAATCTGAACAAAAGAAAGTGCAAGTGCCTAAAATCAAGGAAGAGTTGCTGCTGTCAGAATAGAGACAAAACCGAGATGCTCAATCGGTTTTACGAAGTGGCAAGAAAAAAAAAAGCTACAAAAGCTTAGCGCAGAGAAGCTGCAAGAAAAAGGCTTAGCATGGGTTCCTAAAAATAGTATTCAAGCTCAAAGGATGATGTTCAATCTAGTGGTGCAACAAAAGCAAAGAAGAGAAGAAGGAGAAACAAAAAACAATTTCCAAATGGGAATGTTGCATCGCATCATCAAAATCATTGGTCATGGCATCATCCGTATTCTCCTCCTATGCCTATGTGGAATTCATCGTATGGGGTGTATGGTCATCCCTCGTATTCTTATTTTGATCCTTGGTATGGGTCTTTATATTATGGAGGGTTGCCAAATTCTTACAAATGACCAGAAGCCGAAATAAATATTTAGAAACTTTGCTCATTCCTGTGGATGAATTCATATGGCGATACTTGGCTATCGCCCTTAGAATACAACATAGCCAATGAATGATTACAACCATCGTGCTATTTGAAAAAGCCCCTATGGAATTTTAGTTTGATGACTTTAAGACCGGGGGACATGATAAATATGAAGAAGTAAACTAGCCGATTATTTATGCATGCTTTAATCATGGCCTTTTCAATCAAATTTGGCCAATTAAATGTGTTAATCGTGCTTCTAGTTAGATGTATACAAATGTTCGGCCTGCTACACTACTGTTAACTAAATTAGGCTGCATGCATTTTCTGTACTATTGGCTTGGTCGATTCGCCAATCGGTTTAGCTGGACATCCTGTTGCACTATTTATCAACTAAATTAGGCCGCTAGCTTGCTTGCGTCGCGCTACTGTTAGCATGTTAGGCCTGCATACTACTTCTGGTATTGTGCTACATGTTTCGTTCTTTATTTAGACGCTGGTCACCTGCTGCTATACTGTAAGACCAGCGCCGATCACAGGATCGGTCAGACCGGCTGTACAGCCATGCGCCCTGTACCCTTACTGGCTTACCGTTGAGCAAAGCTGAGCCTGTACGTGGGACACATGCATATAGTGAGGAGCATGCATAATATGCTTGTATATGTGTCTCGTGCTTTGGAAATTGCATGAGAACGAGCAAGGATGACTCATGATGCTGTTATTTTTGGACAAGTCAAAGACGTTGGCCTCATTTCTCGGTTGCCTATTCTGCCTGCTCCATGCTGATGTTGCTGCATGATCGGCTTAGTCGATTGCCTAATCGTCTTAGCCGGTTAGCCTGCTACACCTGTCGTCTACTCGGCCTGGTAGGTTTTAGACTCGGCTTGCCGATCTTGTTGTTGTTCAGCCCTAGGCTGCATGCAAAATCGGCCTTGCCAGATTGGAACCGGCTAAGCAATTTCAAGATCAGGATCTGGACTCGTTTTTATAGAAAACAAGTCCAGTAACTGATGTGGTGGTTAGCATGTTTCAATGATTAAAAGAGGTCACCGTTGGACATACATCATGAATATGCATCGATATTAATGCATTTGCCAAATTTTGAATTTGGCATTTTCCAAGGCATGAAGGTATACATGCAACTCGAGGCGCGCAGGTGCCTAAGCCACCTTGATGTCAACCAGGCCGAGACAGCAAAGTATGGCTGGTCATCAAGAGAGATCAAAAATGGAAAGAAGTACAAGGCGGAGAAGATAAATTGGGCAGCCTATCTCTGTCATCAGCTTGCTACGAGCAAACTTGGGGATGGATCCCCACAGAGGTAACATGTACTTGCGTCCACATTTGCATATTAATTTCACTCCAAATATGTGATATAAATGTTCTAGTTTATCCATTGTTGAAATTATAAATAGATGATCTATTTTATGTTTCACCTGTGTCTAGTTTATAACTTTGATCTCTTTAAGAGTTGGGTTTAGTGGTAATGATATTTGTCCTGAAATCTTTGAAACTTGTGGGTTGCATAAAGTTTGAACTTTGTCTACAGTGATTGTGGAATATGAGCGGAGATAGAATTTGCTATGACATTGTTCTAAGAGATACTTGAAATCAGGAAAACTTTATAAAATAAAATAACAAAAAATTGTTTGATGTCATATTGAGCTTTGTCAAACTGTTGTGACCACTAGTGAGATTACAATCATATTTCTAAGATCAAGATTCATGTACACGTTATAAAATAATAAATTCCTTAATGATGCATGGACATTCTCTTTTGATTAAAATAAGGTACGAGGCTATTCTAAAAATATTACAAAAAAAAAACGACGGACACGTGTCCGCCACAATTAAAACAATGGGTACACCGATGCCCGCCATAAAAAAAAATCAGAAAAAATGACGGTCACGTGATCGCCAAATAAAATAAAAGATGGCCAAAGGCCCAATAGCCTCGTAGTTTTAAAATGATTAAAGAGAATGACATGTACAAAGAAAATAAAATATAAAAATATATTCACTTGCACTTCTTGATCTAAGTATATGACTTGTATCTCCTTATGGTTCGGTTTTTGGCTTTGCAATATTATGTGATGCAATTTTAAAATGAAAATGAATAAATAAAACTCTGGAAGGAAAGTGATCAAGGGATGAAAGATAAGCAGTTCTGTGGTTGTTCTATTTTGCAATTGCTTGAAAACTTAGCACAAGCTAAAAGCCCCACGGCTAAGGAGATAGATGGGTGAGTAGAGTGCCATTTTATTCAAATTTAAAAGAGATCTTGATTATAAACATGATACTCTTGAAATGTAATCGGCATTGCAGCATCAAATGATTAACAATGGAGAAAATTATAACATCTATGCACTTATGCATTTGCTACTAACCTATTTCCACATGTATTGGAGAGTTATTATTTTACAGGACTTGCGTACATAAGTGCTGGAATATGGTGAAAGCTGTCTTTCCATGTAAGCATATTTCAAGGGGACAAGAGACCCACCAGCAACGATAGTGCGTCGGAGGAAGATGGCTGGATAGAAATAAGTTGAAGCATGAAAATTCATACTCGAACTTGGGGGCATATGTTGATACTCAAAAATGTCCAAGTGATAGTTCAAGATATGCAAAGTCATTATTAAAAAGAAACCAAGAGGCATGCACGTGTGTGGCATCGGGTTGCATATTCAGTTACGTGTGAAGCCCATCACGTGAAGCAAGGATGGCCGAGAGATTAAAAGGAGGGTATGCATATAAGTGCTATTTTAAGACGGCCAGATGTACATCGCGGGAAACGGAAACAAGGATATGTCGTGTACATGCACAGCACGGTGATATATTTGCGTACTACTTTTCCGATAATAAAGCCAGAACAGAAGATATATCGGACTGAGGAGGCTTCAGCGGCAAGACTCTGATGTAAGGGAAAACAGAGTCCAAGTATTTTAATATTCCTTGTATTTAGATACTATCTTTAGCCAAGTCACGTACGAGAGTCGTTTGGTGTCATCAGCTCGGGGTATAGATATAAACCTTCGGCTATTGTAAAGAAACAATCATCCAATCAACAACAAGTCAATCTACTACTTCTTTTTACCCTATTTTCTCCCTTCAACCTACTACATGCTGTTCATCGCTTGATCGGCGACCAAGGATGGCGCCCTAGGCTTACCCGGCCAACCTAGGGCAACCCGACGGCGTCCTTGCCCTGACGGGGTCCCTCCCGGCGCGAGCTTCGGCGGCTTCTTTGCTAGTTTGCTCGGAAACTAGCGTTCTTAAATCGCGTAAGCGCGATTGTTATCCTTTGCTAGTTTGCTTGTAAACTCGCCGCTCTTCACCCGCGAAAGTTTGTTGATTATCCTGCTATAATCTCTTGTCCATCGTGACCGCCGAGTGTGTTGGTGCGAACGCTAATTTGTGTCAGCAGATACAATTTGATATATATAGACAACCAGCAAGGCGATTAGCCATCAATTTTGTGATTAACTTGGGAGGCTATGAAACAGATTTATTGGTCTAAAATAATTAGATTGATCAGCACCCTCTTTTTTAAGAATGAGGGTTTAATATAGGCTGAGTTTAGGATGCCCAGATTAACAAACCTCCTGTTCCAATCCGGGCCATAATATCAGCGAGTGTCCCGTGAAGCCATCTGGCCCAGCAGCTTTGTCGGAAGGTAAGATTTTAATTGTATTCCACAAATCTTCTTCACTAAATGGAATCTCAAGGTCAGCCATGTGCATTGATATCTAACTCGGATAGTGTACTCCCTATCAACACAGGTACCCAATAGATTTTCAAAAAAAAAAAACATCAATAGCAGGAGCTTTATCTTCATGACTGTGCAAATTTGCTCACCAGCAACAATTTTTCCAATCAAGTCCTTCCTTTTCCGGCGACAAGCATGAAGATGGAAGAGTTTTGTATTTGTGTCTCCGTCACGGAGCCAGACAACCCTTGAACGCAGCCGAGCAATTGTGCGCTGAGGAGAACCTAGAGCTAAGGTGTTCTTTTTTAGACTTTTTTTGGGCGACAATTCTCTAGAAGATAACAGACGACTATCTTGGGCAATCTCAAATTGGTGGAGAATTTCCCTGGCCAAAGGCGAGTTGGAAATTCACCTGACCCAACACTTGGTCACCCCATCTCTGCAGACCTCTGATGGTGATGGTAGCCTTAGCTTCTTTGCCAAAGTCATGAAAGGACAGGGAACAGCAGGAACGGAGGCCTAGGCAGCAGAGACGGCTTCCTCAAAACCATCAAGTTTGGGCCTGAATGACTCGCAATGAAATCTTCGACGACCAGGAGTGTTATCCCTGAAGCCAAGCAAAAGAGGGCAGTGATCTGAGTCATCTGAAGCCAAACTCTGTAGCAGGCAATTTGGAAATCTGTCCTCCCAGTCCACAGTGCAAAGAACTCTGTCTAATTTCACCAAAGTAGGGGAAGCCAGCCGATTTGACCATGTGAATTTGCAACCATGCAAAGGAATTTCCTTGAGAAATTGTCATTTTAGTCAGGCAGGTTTCAACAAACTAACACCAGGCCCCATTGGGAGGAGCTGCGAGAGCTGCTGCCGGCCTATAGATGCATTACTAGAGTTGAGGTTGGTGATGGCCGTCGTCCTCGTTCTGGCATGATCTCTGGATTGGGGAACAGCCACTGTCAGTCAAGTTTCCGGCCCTTCACAGCCACTACGTGGGGAGGCAAACCTCGGTCAGGGAGGTAATGACCACTGGCCTCCAACCACTATACCACAACCTATCTATAGCGAGCTACGGATGGTCGCTATAAGTCGATATAGCGACATACTGGGGCGGTCGCTATAAACATATAGCGACCAATGTAGTCGGTCGAAATAAGCTGGCGTCGCTATAAGTTTATAGCGACCGACTTACTTATAGCGACCGACCCGTTCGGCGATGCGTCAAACATACAGCGACCGACCGTCCAACGCCAATTACAAACCTATAGCGACCAATAGTTTGACGCTATATATTATTTAGCGACCAACCATCGGGCGCTCTACATAAAAGAAAATTACAGCATAATATTATATGTTTATACATTAATCTCATGAGCAGTACTAATCAATAGAGTCACAACACAAAAGGTCATCATAGCAAACACTTATATTATATCCGTAAGCATTTGCCTTACATCTCAACGGTTTGGTGGTACTCTCTACAAATGATTCATCACTAGGAAGTGCTTACAAGAGTTTTTATCTCAAGCTAGCTAAACAATGCAGTCGCCATTAGCACTTCAGTCCATCCACTTGCTGCATGCATGAGGCTACCTCTATCTATTACCTCTCACCTGAAACATAAAAGTTTACAGCCATCATGAATATAACATGAAACTTGATATCGATGAAAAATTGCGTAAATCATTTTGAGTTGAATCCAGGATTCAAACAGCTAGCAACATTCAGTCTCAAACAATAAGTCACTAACCATAAAGTTGAGCTGTGATAGTGAAACAGATTTCATGAACACTAGAATCACAATAGTAATATAAACCAAATGCTTCTAGGTGCCCAATCAACACAATAGTTTTAGCTGTATTCAAAGTTTTCAGAATATTAGTATTCTTGAATTGCCTAAATGTTCAAGAGCCCACGGACCGAAATCAAGCAAAAACGCACATATGTTCTACAGCCTAACACCATCAAGCTAGCTGGTGCTTTAGTAAAAATTAATAGCAAAACTCCATGTCCATTGCAAATCCAAATCAGAACAAGGGAGAGAGGAACAAAAATTTACTCGCTCACATGTGTTCTTGTTGCTGCAGGCACCAGAACTGTCGCAACAGACTACCTGGCCTTGCAGGTCACAGGTTGCAGGACACATGTGTTCTTGCTGCTGCAAGGAAAACAACATGAAACTTGATATCGATGAAAACAGGTTGCAGGTCACAGCATTGCTCTTTTAATTAAATTTTGGCCTTCGCAAGCTTTCATTTAAAAGAGAATGTGACTTACAATGTGGCTCACTTCTGAGAAGAGATGGTCCTCGGGCTCCCTGCCCTTGCCATGTATTCAAGTTGCCTGCCCTTGCCATGTACTTCTGAATAAATGGTTCAAGAGAAACATCACAAGCAATTAGTAAAGCACTTATGTCTCTCTATCTTAGCAGAGAGTTAAACAGGCAGCACACAGAGATAACTTTGCAGTCTTTGAGAACACAATGGATGTGAGCAGGCATTGCCATATGCAAGTTAAACAAAGCACTAATTATATGAACTGCATACAACATGGTTCAGGGAGGACAAATGAACAGCATAATGTCAGCTCAGCAGATGAGTGAAAAATGCAGATGCCCAATAAAATTCAGTGCCTATTGTTCACTTTCAGTGTTCTAGAATATCTATTTTTAGAACAATTCTAGAATATCTATAGAAGTGTAGTAAATACATTGCCAAAAACAATCTGAAAACATTTTCTCCTCTACGGTAAAACCAGGAGTACAGTAACTAAAGCTGTCTCATATATTGTTTAGCTTGCATCCATACTGAAAGTAAGTAGTAATAGTGAACTATAGTTATGTGACAGTGGGGTCAGTAAACCCGCCTATGCTGGGATGCACCTCATACAGAACTTGCCAGACAGTGGTGCCTCAAAGCCATGCATTTAGGATGTAATCTTTTATGGATTGAATCAACTGCTTCCTAAATCGGTGGTTCGAGAGAATCATTAAAATTCTATTGAATTGGTGGTTCAGAGAATCATTAAAACTACATGAACCTCGCTAGTGGTAGGCGTTTTAGAGGGTGCTTGGCGTGTGCAGTGCTTTTCTTTTGTTGTCAACCATTGTATTCGATCGGTGTTCTGGTAGCGAGCCACTTAAATGAATTCTCTGCTGCATGCTAAAATAAATGGCACACTCTCACGGTGAGCCATGTGTTTTCGTATCATTTGCAATCAACATATAGCTGGCGTTGTGGTGTTAGTTTGTTTTTTTTTGAGAAGCTCGGGGGCGAAGAGTCCCCACCTTTTGTATTAACCACGGATGCGGGGGAGCCCTCCGGTGGGTGGATCAAGTGTTTGGATTCAACGGAACCCGGTTTACAATGGTCATAGCCACGGAAGGGGGGTGGATTACAACTTACAGCAACAGCACTATGAGCTTGATTAAAGCCTTTGTATGGAACTCAATACATCTGCGAGAGATTGAAGCTTCTTGGGGATCCGGCATTCCCACAACCGCGGTGTGGCTTTGCATGTTGCCACCAAAGCGGCACACTTTCGGCGGCGGATGTCTGAACACAACATCATGGCGGTGTTTCGAGCTCAATGAAGAGGAGGATCGGGGGTGTCACTTGTGGCGTGTCGTCGGCGGTTGTCTCCCGAGCACATCGGACATCGCTATGTTGCCATGCCCCGAGCCAATGCGGTCCCAGAACTCTATTGCCAATGGGCATCCAGAGATGATATGGTCAGCGTCTTCGTCGGCCGTGCCACAGAGGACACAGGTGGCCTCATCAAGAACGTGCTTCTTCACCAGGTTAACCTTGCATTGAATCCTATTGCGAACAACCAGCCGGGCAAAAACTTCCACTCGGGGGCGAAGTTGCTCCAAGCGAATGCAAAGAAGCGGTTTCCGCTGGCCTCCCTGAGCGAAGCCCGATATATCGCTCGGTTGGATAGTTTGTGCTCCGAGTTCTCCATCCCACAAACTCGTTCATCACAGACTCATCCAAAATGACTCCACCGGTCAGCCGTGTTACCTCTTGCAGGTCCGAAGCCGCCCTGGCAGAGAGCCTTGGCTACAGGAGATGTTCACTACACCACAACCCAATTATACGTCGACCAATGGTCGGTAAAAATACTGAAATAGCGTTGGGCGGTCGGTCGGCATATCTACGTAACGGACGGTCGGTCGCTATATCATACTTTTTTGCGGCTGGTAGGTTGGTCGGGCATCGGTGGATTGGGGCATCGGTGGTAGGGTCGTGGCGCCTTGGCTGCAGCGGCGTGTCGGGGGCATCGGTGGTAGGGCGGTAGGGGGCATCGGTGGTAACGGACTTGCCCACCGACCCGACCCTACCACCGCTGCAGCCAAGGCCACGACACGCCGGCTGCAGCCAAGGCCCCGACAACGGGCCCTCGACACGCGGCTGCAGCCAAGGCGCCGCCGACCCTACCACCGATGCCCCAATCCACCGATGCCCCGACCAACCTACAGCCGCCAAAAGTATGATATAGCGACCGACCGTCCGTTGAGAGATATGCCGACCGACCGCCCAACGCTATTTCAGTATTTTTACCACCATTGGTCGACGTATAATTGGGTTGTGGTGCGGTGAACATCTCCCCCGCAGCCAAGGCTCTGCCGGGCGGCCGACCTGCAAGAGGTAACACGGCTGACCGTGGAGTCATTTTTGATGAGTCCGGTGATGAACGAGTTTGTGGGATGGAGAACTCGAGCACAAACTATCCAACCGAGCGATATATCGGGCTTCGCTCGGGGGAGGCCAGCGGAAACCGTTCTTTGCATTCGTTTGGAGCAACTTCGCTCCCCCCCGAGTGAAGTTTTTTGCCTGGCTGGTTGTTCAGAATAGGATTCAATGCAAGGTTAACCTGGTGAAGAAGCACGTTCTTGATGAGGCCACTGTGTCCCTGCGGGGCACGGCCGACGAAGACGCCGACCATATCATCTCCGGATGCCCATTTGCAATAGAGTTCTGGGACCGCATTGGCTGGGGGCATGGCAACATAGCGATGTCTGATGTGCTCTGGGAGACAACCGCCCCCCCTGACACGCCGCCGCGCGCGCGTGACACCCTGATCCTCCTCTTCTGCTGGGAGCTCTGGAAACACCGCCATGATGTTGTGTTCAGACATCTGCCGCCGAGTGTGCCGCGCTTGGTGGCAACATGCAAAGCCACTGCGAAGTTGTGGGAATGCCGGATCCCCAAGAAGCTTCAATCTCTGCAGATGTATTGGAGTTCCATACAAAGGCTTTAACTGAAGCTCTGTTAGTGCTGTTGCTGTAAGTTGTAATCCCTCCCCCTCTTCTGGCTATGGCCATTGTAAACCGGGTTCCGTTGAATCCAAACACTTGATCCACCCACCGGAGGGCTCCCCCCGGCATCTGTGGTTAATACAAAGGGTGGGGACTCTTCGTCCCCCCCGAGCTTCTCAAAAAAAAAAACAAACTAACACCACAACGGCCAGCTATATGTTGATTGCAAATGATACAGAAACACATGGCTCACCAGAGAGTGTGCCATTTATTTTAGCATGCAGCAGAGAATTCATTTAAGTGGCTCGCTTACCAGAACACTGATCGAATACAATGGTTGACAACAAAAGAAAAGCACTGCACACGCGCACCCTCTAAAACGTCTACCACTTGTGTAGTTATAGGAGGACGTACTTAAGCTTATTATATAGCAGAGACAGAAGTATGTCGCTCTCAGCTATCTACCAGACAGGACTTGAGCTGCAATCTTCTTTGTGGCCATGTACCATCTCAACCAGATAGGATGACTTGTGTTGCACCACGCTGGAATCTTTGGGACGAGCAACTTTTTATGGCCATGTAGCATCTCAACAACATCCGCCATGCTGGGGCGACGTTCCGGATCACAATGAGTGCACAATAGGCCTACCTCCACGCACCTCTTCATCTCCGTCAGCTGATGAGACCCGTCAAACAATGACGGGTCGAACTCCTTCTCAATTCGTCCAGCTTCCCAGGCCTTCCAAGCCTGACAAATCAGATGTATATTTAGGCATCTTTTTATATGCCTAGATGATGACTAGCTTAACTAACGTATGGTATATATATTTTCAGGAAGGACTGAAGGCAAACAACAACAATATGCATAGCTGTCGGGTACGTGAAAGATGCAAGCTTGTGTACTTCAAAATACTTACCCATCCAAGACATCGGCCAATATGTATGTTCCGTTCTATTTCATCCCTACTATGTGAAACCGGACATCTCCGGATGCTGCCAACAGTCAAGAGGAGGGTGGTGCCAAAGGCAAACACGTCGTTCTTCATTGACACGAAACCCGTTGCTATATATTCTGGAGCTAGGAATCCACTGAAAGATTATTAATAAAAAGAATACATCATGAATGGAGAAAAAGGAAAATAAAAAATATATTTAAAAAATCCATGCATGTCATCGTGGAAGCATGTGTGGTTGTGTGGGGGAGGGAATGATGTCTTACATTGTGCCTTCAACAGAGTTATGCATCACGTCGACATCATCATCCCTTTCGTTGACATCATCTTCCAGCACTATAGATATAGTAAAATCAGTAATGATAGGATTCATATTAGAATCTAATAGGATGTTGCCTGGTTTCACATCCTTATGTAAAACTCGTTGTTTATGTAGGTACTGTAAACCCTGGGCTACCCCCTCAATTATCCGAATATCGAAGACCAATGAAGTTGGGGGTCTTGGGACCCTGTCAACAAATTACAAATGACATATAAGCAACTATAATACCTCATCAATATATTCAACAAAGACAATTAGAAAATTTTTGCCTAGAAACTTTCTCAGTGTAAACATGCCATATATGATCTGTTCTAAGCTTCCACTCGGCACATATTCTTCAACCCAAATGAGTCCACTTTCTTTAGGTTGGTCCTTTTCGTGTTCGATCATGCCATATCCCATAAATTTCACTATATTTTTTTGTGCTCAAGCTTCGAAACAACTAGAAGAAGTTCATCATAATTTTGTGTCTTCGTTGGATAATCACTTTTCTTGATGGCGACAATGCTTCCATCTTTTAATACACCCTGTAGAATAACCACAACAACAGAATGAGCCTATACGCTACAACTATAAGGGTATATGCAACCTACAAACCACTTGATGTTTGCATGCTTTCTCCACTTAATATACAGAAAAAGAGAACAAACCGCTAGTACAATGAGTTGTCTCACTACTACAAAAAAAAAAAAATATTTACCGAGGCGGACAAAAACTATTAAGCGAGGCGGGCATAAAATGCCTGAGATCAACGGTCACAGTTATGAGGTATTTTCCTGGTGCAAATTGATACATTAGGGTTCCAAAACGTTATGTTTTATCATGGAATTCACCACATTATAATTTATCCATAGAAAAATTATAAACCTGGAGTACCTTGTAGACAATGAAACTGACACCTTCACCAATGACATTGCCATCAGAAAAGCCATCTGTAGCGGCCTTCAACTCAGACCACCTGAACTTTCTTATGGCTGATATGCAAACAGTATGATACAAAGTTTAGTATATTGTCCATACAGGCTATTCTTTTCAAACGAAAGAAATTTGAAAGATCAATATAACCCTCCAAAATTATTGTGATATACGAATAGCTAACCCCCAAGAACCGAGATGAGTGAGCAGTGGTCATGGCTCCTCCGGCGCCACCAGGCCCCTCCAACCATCCCGCGAACCGCGTGGCATTAGCATTGGGCTCCGTCCACCATGCGTGGCGCAATGGCGACGGCGGCCACCCACACGAGGCAACAGAAGGCGGACCACACCACCATGCATTGCGAATGCTTCTCCAGCCCCACGGGGCGCGGTGATGGTACTCAGGCAACCGCGCGAGGCAGCAACAGCTCCAGCCTGAACGGTAAGACCCCGCTGTCCATGGGCCTGTGTCTCTTCACGCTGCCCTGCACAGGCTGATTCCCCTGCCAGTACACCATGCGCCTGCTGCTTCCCCCCATCTGCACGCCCTCGCCATGCCGTCTGCATGCACCTCCCACGTGTCGCGCTGCCGCCGTCGCCAAAATCCACTCGAGGCATTGATGATCATGCTCATGGATGCATTCAAGTAGAATTGTAGTTGGAGTTGTGAGTGGGTGGCGAATTCATAGTATAGGTGCCAGGGGCATGGCTATTGATGGCGGTTCATGCATAGAAGGCGATGCTGAGGTGTCATAGCTGCATGTCCAGAGAATTCTCCTAGTGGGGTTACCCATATAGGTGTAACCCCTAGTGGGGGTTACCCATATAGGTGTAGCAGATTAGTGAAGAAGCATTTCAGCAGGGTTCCAAGCACGCAGCCCTATATAACCGAACAAGCCCTAATAAATAAACTGAAAATTAGCCAGGGTTGGGTTTCAGTTTTTTCCAGTCCTAATGACTCTCGGACACTATGCTCCAACAAATAATCCAGTGCAGGGTGTGGTCTTACCAACAGGAATGGACCCCTGATTTGCTGCTAATAAGTTGCTTTCCACGTCATTCAGTTCAGATCTGTCAATGGTAACCAGCAGAAGTATTGATCATTTTATTAATAACAAACCCAAAGCTCGAGTTATGGTGACATCGGAATAGTGACCTATAATTTGCATAGTAGAGATCTGACCTAGCATCATTAGTTGATTGATGACTAGTACGTGATATTCCCATTGCTGCATCCTGAAATTTGAAAATAGTTAGTTACCACGTAGCAATGAAGCTTTTATATGGAGTATAATGAAATTGCGTCACAACTAGATGGAACCCAATAGAATATGATCCTCTAGAGCTCACTCGGTTGTTCAGGAATGAGGCCAGGATTCGTTTCGGCTATTTAATATCTATATAAATTATCTTGTACGTTGTTCTATGTGGAAATCTTCCAAGACACAATTCTGAGAGAATTGAATGGGCTCTTAGTACACCTTCTGTCCAAAATTACTGATCGTTTTGGCTTTTCTGCTCACCTAAATATACAATATGTCTAAATACGTAATCTAAAAAAGTCAAAACTACTGAAAAATTGGAGCATAAGGAGTACCATTTTTTAATTAGCCAGGTTAGAAAACAATGGTACCTCTGTCTGCTGGAGTGGAGGATGAGGATTGTGAGGATGAGGATGGCCAGCAGCCTGGATAGTAAGTAATACAATAGTAGTGTGGGTGTTGATAGCGAAGGATGCCAGCATCACTTTGTTCAAGATATCTTCCTTCACCCGGCGCAGCTGCTTCGAGAGGTCCCCTGATGTGAATAGACGGCGGACGGTGCTCGTCTCCTGGCAGGACGTCACGAGCTCGAGGGCGTGCTGGAGGCTCTCCTCCAGATCCTCCAGGGCGCCGCTCATCGCAGGGCTGGCCTCCATCATCCCCGTCTGCTGCAGCTGCGACAAGATGGCGCTGAATCTGAGCACGCGCTTTCTGATTTCATTGCACTCCTCCTGGTTATGGCGAACCGTGTCCACGGCGTCCTTAATCTTGAGCCCGATTTTAACTATCTTCTCCACGGTAGCCACCGGATCAGCCATCTATATATGTGCTCCTCCTGAATCCTAGACACAAGACAGTACAAATCTATCTGAATCCAACAGCAAATGATTTTTGTTTTACATAATACCCTAACGGAAAAAGCCCTATTCAGATTGTTCAAGGGAGAATCATCAGTTCAGACTTGAAACAAAAGAATACGTCCAACAAGAAATATAAACTCATTATATGGTTCAAAGCTAAAGTTCAAAACGACAACCTTTCTCTACCAGTTCAATAAAGCAAAAACACTATGAGATGAGATTGATCGATTCTTCTTACCTCCAGCTCTTGCTTCGTCCTAGCTGCCCACATGTACCAAGATATCGTGCTCGGCAGCTGCTCATCTGGCTCTGCTCTGCTATGCTCAGAGACCTGGACTCTGTTTTGTGCTGGGCAAGTCAGGACGGGAGAAGGTTTTCCTCCTCCTCCGCTATTTCCCATTCAATTGCTGCACTTGTGTGGAGCGCGTTGTTTCACGCCAGTTTCTGTGGCCAGCTCTAGGACAAAGACATAATCTTTTTTTCCAATTGTATAAACAAAATATCAGGCACGAAAAGTGACAATTAATATGAATACTGAGGAGTGCCTTTTCCAGGAACAAAATTAAAAATCTTGGCCATCACATGGTTTAGTTAGCTTCGGTCGGTGCATACTGCGTAGCATATACTCCATCCCAAACCGTAAATCGATTGACTTTTTGGCTCCAAGATTGAGTCTTATTTAAAAATTTGCATAAATATAGTCAAATTTAAGTCATTCTTTAAGAACTTTTATTAATAGAAAAAGCCATGGCAAAAGAAGTGTTGTTTTGCACAAATTTTTTAAATAAGACAAGTGGTCAAACTTATTGTCAAAAAAGTTAAACGATTTACAATTTAGGATGAAGGAAGTGTATCTTATTGATAAAGTTCGTTTTATAAAAATGCAGACTTTTCATCATCAGTATAATAATACATACATATTGGATTGGAAACTCCAGTTTGGATAGCTAGCCAATCAAAATCAACCTACTAAAACAACAGATTTACTATTAGACTGTTACATCCGAGAAAATACAATTACCTTGCAGACACAGGCGACATTTCTAATCCGACAAATGTCGGACTCCGAGTTGGGGGAAGTCCACGAGCTGAGCGGCCCATGCCGTCGACTGCTTTTTTTTTTTTGGGTGCATTTGGGCCTAATGTCAAGACGCAAGGCCTGGCCCAAATCTCCTCTCATCGTCGGCCCAAATCCAGCCTGTGCTACTATGGAGGGCCCCTCGTCGTCCTCGGCCCAGCGGCAAATTAAGGTCTCTCGCTAATGAAACTAGAAACACATTCTGCTCAAAAAGAAAATCATTTTCATGAAACCCTGATATCACTTATCAGTATTCGACACTATGGCTAATAAAACATTTTCGTAAAACACTGATATTTTCAATGCCTAGCCAGATCATCAAAGAATGAAAACAGGAAATGAAAACAACATAGACGTGGTGACACATTGGCAAAACCACCATCAAAATTGCCAAAATGTGAAGTTGTAAAAGTGAACGGTTATCAAAAGATGGGTTAAAAGACTGATTTGTAGGAGGATAATCGAATGGCAATAATAGGTGAGGAACATAAATTGAACTTGTTCCAAAAGATAACAATACATCAGCTAGCTTTCTGCAATAGAGCCCAGCAGGCAGCAGCACACAAGCTCAAGAAGTGATGGCTGAGCCGAAAGTGAAACATATGCATAGGTACGGAGCATGTTACATGCACACTACGAACCCGTGCTTTGACTAGTATAGCATCCATCATATATAAAGTGGTCCTCAACAGGAAACATCTCCATCGGGACCTCCAAAATAGTGCAACGCGCGTTGACTTGACATTGACCCGACACGGCTTCCCTTCACGGCCGTCTCAATCAATGCGAACTTGGTTTTCGTTTCCTTGCAAACTAAGAAACATCGCCATAACGACCCACGAGTGCTTAGCTAGTAGTGACTGTCGTAATAGTGCATTCTAGCTGGAACACGAGTAGTGTTCTGTCTTCTGTCGACCGATCCATTTCGTTGAAAAAAGGAGAATGACGAGAGATTAGTAGCGAGTCATGCTCGGAGTCGTAGGAGAAGGTAGAAACCTTGCTGCCACGCGACCCGCCACGCGACCCAATGGCCATTGTGAGGCAGTCTAGCTAGGTAGCAGGAGATCCCGGCCGGTGGGCCGGCTGTCGGAGATATGGCTGACCCGGTGGCCAGCGTGGAGAAGATCGTCAAGATCGGGCTGAGGATCAAGGAGGCAGTGGACACGGTTCGCCGGAACGAGGAAGTGTGCCGAGAGATCAGGCAGCGAGTGCTCAGGTTCAGCGCCATCCTGTCGCAGCTGCAGCAGACGGGGATGCTGAGCGAGGACAACCCGGCCATGAGCGGCGCGCTGGATGACCTCGAAGACACGCTCGGGCGCGCCCTCGACCTCGTCGCGGCCTGCCAGGGGAGGGGCCGGAGCGCCGTCCACCGCCTCGTCACGGCGGGGAGACTCTCCAGGAAGCTGCGCGAGGTCAAGGACGATATCACCAACAAGGTCATGCTAGCGTCTTTCGCCATCAACGCCAACACCACCATCATGCTCTTGACTCTGCATTTCGGTGGTGCTTATCCTCAGCCACGGCAACCACAGGTAGAATACACACGTATATGCTCTTGACTCTGCATTTCGGTGGTGCTAGCGTAGTTCACTAAGTTCAGCAGCAAGTTTTGAACAATACTCCTAATATGTGTATAAACGAAAAATATATATATAAATACACTGCTTCTATTTTTTTTTTTGTGATAAGGAAAAATTCCATTGATACTATAGCAAATTACATCATCTCATTACAAAAGTAAACCAAACTACTCCACCTCCATTGATGGGAGACAAGAAACCTTGAAAAAGCCATAAATTCCACCATCTAGGATCACCATCCCAAACGGATATGCTACGGACGCAAGCTCCGATCTGAACGAACAGGGCCATCTCACCATCCACCGCCGTCATCCTCATACCCATCACTTTTGCAAAAAGAGGAATAAACTGCTAAAACTCCACATGCAAACATAATGAAATTGGCGCCGCCCGATTACGTCGTCGAACTCATCGCCGTTGCCTTCACCAGATTCGTCATGAGAGAACACAAGTCCAACCGACATCCAGATAGATATCGTTGGAAAACTAAATCTCACTAGCCCATTGCCATGGCTGCATGGAACCATAGCGAGACAAAGGAAGGGCCGGAGTACCTTATTCTCCACCAATGGTGATATCTTTGTCTTGCCATCACCGCTGAGGAACGACATGCTCCATTGCTCCATCGACGATCTTGACGATGCCTTACGCCGTGGCCAATCTCTTCGATTGGATCTCCGGAGAAACCTTGAACCTTGAAGACTCGATCTACTAGAAAAAATTTATTAAAAGCGATGGATCCCCACTCCCTTCAACCCCCGGCGTGATGCGGAGGAGAAGGGAGGGGGACCAGCGGTGGTGGAAAGCGGTAGGCCGGCGGCGCCCTAGGGTTGGGGGGCGGCGCAAGGCCTCCCCGTCCGCACCCAAAGGAGCCCCAAATACGACTCTCGGGGGAAAAGAAAAAGTCCAACAAATACACTGCTTCTATGACTGTTTGGACTTTTTATAAGCTATAATAATAGTAGGAAGCTAACTAATACTTTCTCCGTTTCAAATTGTAAGTTATTCCAACAAGAGTCAAAGTATCTTAAGTTTCATCAAAATTATAGAGAAAACTATAAATATTTAAGACATCAAATAAGTATATTATGTAAATATAATTGATGAAGAATCTAAATGGTACTTAGTTAGCATCATAAATGTTATTATTTTGTCATATAAATTTGGTCAAACTTAAATTTTTTGTCTCCCCGAGATTTTTGGAATGACTTGCAATCAGGGGATGGTGGGAGTAGTTTTTTCTAGAGAGGGTATAGTCATATTTGTTTTTTGACCGAAGTCAGCAAGGGAAACCCCAGCCTTTTTTTTTGATTTTTATTTAATAATGCAGACTTGTTTAAATTCGCTCCCACGGGGAGTCGAACCTAGGTTCTTTGGGTGCTACTCAGTGCTCTAACCACTAGGCTAGAGGCCCTTTCGCAGGGTATAGTCATATGCATTTGTCGATATAGAAGTTGGGATATTAATATATTACCTTTCTAAAAAAAAAGATTCTTTCTAGACAGGGTGGTTGAATAGTGCAAAATGAGCTATAAGCTGAACTCTAAGTTGAGTTGTTTAGATCAGATATAGCTTTTTTTCAGAAAGCTAACAACTTTTGTTAGATGATCCAAACTGGGCCCAATTCGTATTGGTATAGCCATCCAGGGATTAGTAAAATTTTATTTGTTAAAATAGAATTCAATTATTGCCATGCTATTTCAGGATGCAAGCGGACTGATAGAGGTATCCCATAACAAAGACACAACTGAGGATGCAAGGTCACTGAAATCCCCTCTTTGTTGTGGCACAATATAATTTCTACTAAGATATAACCTATCCTATACTATATTAACAAAAAAGTTGTTTTTGCTGTATAGTGGCAATGGCACATCTGAACATAATGGTGAGGAAAACAACGTACTAGGAGACTCTGAGGCTCTGCTTGCTCCCTTAATAGGTAAGATCCAATCCTTGGTTATTTTTGTGGCAACCGCAACCAGTCATCTATTTATTAATAAAAATGTCATACAAACCCACACACCACCATGGTTAGAAAATGAAAATAAATACTAAAAATAGCATAGCAACCGATGGCACCCCATACAGCTGCGAAATGCTAAATCGACATATACCGATGTTTATATCCTCTAATAAAACTGAATGATATGACTCTTCTTCCTCACAAAAAAAAAAAGACAATACTATGACTTCTGCTGTAAAATCAATATTATGACTACATAGTTAATTTATGTTCGCATAATCCAAATCTGAATTTCATAGTATGTGTTGTCTCCACAGCAATTACCTTTAGAGAGTTCAAGTTCTCTGAGTTGAGGGCCGCAACCAATGGATTTCTAGACAGCAACATCGTTGGCCGAGGTGGCATAGCTACTGTCTACAAGGTACTTCATATGCCTAGCTAGTTTTCCATTTTACGGAATATTTAGATTATCATTGGTTTCACAGAATCTCCAACGACAAAGATCTGAGAGACACAAAATGTCAAGCTTGAGCTCTAAAATTTTGAAAATAGTTTATCTTTATATGACTTCATACAAAATGTTATGATTATTTTATATAAGAAGAGAGAGAGCACCACATTTGGCCCCACGCACCATCACATCAGCAAAACCATCCAAGAAACTATATTGAAATGTTCAAGGGATATTTTATATCATCAGGGTAGCATTGAGGACTAGATTTTGGAGAGAAAAAAAGCAGCCAAGCAAGAGGGAACTCGGGAGAGACGAACAACAGAAGGGGAATGAGACTTCCAAATGAAGGAGAGGCATGTTTCATCTCTTCATTCTTGATGCCCAGCAGTAACCAGGTCTCCATATATAACACATATAACACTAACATGGGCTGAACCCAATAAGAAGCAGGCACACAGGCCCAAGTCCAAACATATACTGTACTCAGCTAGTCTTCTTAGCTGCCTTGTGCCATGACAGGAAGTTCTTAAATTCAGCAACAGGTTCAGGGAAAAAAATTTGAACCTTTGCCTAAATTGGGCTAAAGTACTACTTTTTCTGTTTCCCCTAAAAACCAATAATACTAAACTCTCCACCATGTTCTAACAAAGAAAAATTATAACAAGAATATATCTTGTACCAGGGTGTATTAAATGATGGGAGTGTGATCGCCATCAAGAAATTTCGTTGGGCACCTCGCTTAGGCTGGGCTCACATATACGAGCAACTTCTTCTTACTTCAAAGCTTGAACACAAAAATATCATCAAAGTTCTGGGATATGCCTATGAGGTTGGACCTGTTATGGACTGGATGAAAGGCAGAAAGGGACCAAAAAGAGAAACAGAATACATTTGGGTCGAAGAATATGCGCAAAAGGGAACCTTGCATGATATTATCCATTCCCAAGGCATGTTTATCCCTGTTGATATATCGATAATTCACCTACTGACCAACTAGTGGCTGCTTAACTAACATTTTTCTATAGTTACTTACTTGTGAAATCTTGCAGAGCACCGACTTGATTGGTCCTCCTTGATCCAGATAATTGAGGGGATAGCTCAGGGCATAAATTACCTACATGAGCAACGCATTGTCCATTTGGATCTGAAACCAACCAACATTGTCATGGATGTTCATATGAATCCTAAGATTACAGATTTTGAAGTAGCCAAAGTACTGAGTGCTGACCAGATGAGGCGTGATATCATCACAGCCGAACATTGTAAGATACCATCCCTCAAATATTGATTTCCATTACTCAGGGTTTTTCTCCTTCCATTATTTTTTATTTATTTATTTTTCTGATGTTGCTCATTTTCATTTAAATGATCAGTCAGTATATAGCTCCAGAATATCGACAGATGGCATCGTATCAACGATGAATGATGTGTATGCTTTTCGGTATCACTCTTCTTCTTGAGACCGTCAGTGGTATCCGCAGGACTTAAGTAGCCAACCTAGAGAATTCCAGTTACACCAATGGGTATGTGTTTGCATGCACCACAAACATGGATCTCTTATTGTTTATCACAAGCTTGTGTACGAAATTTGAGTTGAACAAAAATTGTCTTCTTTTTTTTTTGGGGGGGGGGGGGGTGGGTGGGGAGTTCTTATTGCATATACTTCTGTCCAAGTTCAAATATTGATAAAATGTTAGCTGACCATCCATCTGGTGTATTTTGTATGCACTGTTTGAGAGTTGCTGCCATAGATTGGTAACATAACACTATAAATGTTTTCCTGTAGAGAAGACCCTATTATGTAAGGGCAATGCTACGGTACTACTTTTACTTCCTATAATGCAGTGTTCCAGATGTGTTAACACTTTATCTCTCAGGCTTGGAAGGCTCTTGAAGGTCGCAGAAAGGAGTTTGATCCAGAACTGTTTGGCGAGTCTCAGCTAGTGGAAATAAAAAGATGCATAAAGTTAGGACTGCTGTGCGCTCAGCAAGAGTGGAGAGACCGTCCAACTATGGCAGATGTTCTTCTGATGCTCAATGGCGAGAAGAAAGTGCCAACCCCAAAAGAAACCAGCATACATTAAATCGAATGCCTAGATGAATGGACTTCAGGCCTGCCGCCACTGCTCATCTCATCATTCATCTATTACATAACAATCCAACTATGAGTGGAGAGACCGTCCAACTATGAATGCAATTAGTTTGCTTGTAACTACAACGATGCAGATGATTTTTGAAGTGCTTTCTTTTCTTCTTTAGTTCAAGTTTTTTCTTTATTTCGGTTTCCATTATTTCTGATTACTGCATATAGTCAGTGCAGTAAGCTGACTGAAAAAAACATAACGATCTCAAACAACCAGGGTCATACATACAACCTGGTCTATCCATTGGATCGAGGAGGCTTACACGATACTCTAGGGCATGTTTGATTTATACATATATAAAGTATTACCGCACCTGACTTAGGCAATAATAGTTTGTTAGGCAACTACTTTTTGATTATTAGTTGCCACAACTTTGGCAACCCATGCTTTGTCACAAACTCACAATGTGTATGAAAGAATCAGTGACCTAGATGGTCTGAGTTAGCTTTTGTAAAAATGAAACTAGAGCAAGTAGAAACAAAACATAGCAAATAAATACATCTTAAACATCTAAATATAATTTCTGACATATATTTTCTTCATGTCTTTTTTTTTTCTAAACCAGGCACTTTGGCCCGTTCTGATTTTCTTCATGTCGCCATGTCTAAAACTTGGCCGAAAATAAAATTAACATATTTCTGCACAGAATAAATCTAGAACAGCTGCAATGCTTTGGTGATTGCTCTAAACTACTGACCAGATTTATGTCAAACCAAGACGAGGTCTACAACTTTTATTTCAAGGCAATGATGAGATTTTGTGCTAATTAATTCTAGCCTATGCCTAATCCATATTTGAATCGATCTACCGGTTCCAATTTAATTTCCCTAGATCAAACTGATTCATCAGTTGTCGTAAAGTCTGGTTACCTTTGAAGAAAACAGCACAAATCTGAGTAAAGCTCGCCAAAAACCAGAAAATCTTTTGCCTTCGCAACCCGGCCACTAGACCACCCAGCAGCGAAAGCCCACAATTTGATGCCAACAGGAAAGAGGGAGGGGTGGTAGTAAGCACTAGTAGGTGGGTGCTGTTACCAGCACTTACTGATACTCATCTTTCGCTCCTGGGTGGTCTAGTGGCAGGGGAATATTCTTAGGTGTCACGGTCTGGGTAGCAGCTGGCCATATGATCACGTAAATAGGATTAGTCACGAGCAGAGAATGGTGAAAAAACTGGAGAAGCCTTTTTTTAAAAAGTTTTATTAAACTTGGCTTTAAGAAAGCCAATGCGTTTACACAGTCACAAGTACTGGGGTTACCAGTTTACAAGCTGAATCTTTTTTCTCAATCACGCAAAAGGATTGTGTGTCTTTGTATTAAGAAAAAGAGAAGTGTTCGATACAACGCTCCTTAGCGGCGCCTAGGGGGCAATGACTGGGACATGACACTAATATCTGGTCGTATTACATTGGAGAAAGAACTACCAGGGCTGTAATGACAGCCAGAGAGCCTATGCTCCCGCAGCACGACGACGGCCGTGATGCTTGCGCCGATGGCAGAGTCTGGCGGGAAAAGTAGCTGTAGCGCCACCTCATTGGAATCGCTGCTAATCATCTCATCTGGAGCCTGGATGTTTGCTGCCGCCGATCTTTGAGTCCCACCGATCCGGCCCATGCGCTTCAAGATGAGGTACTCACCACACTTAGAAGCCGGATATGAGAGATGCTATGCGCCGCTATCCTCTTGCTCCTAGAGGGGAAGTAGGGCGGAGAGAAACGACGGTAGGTCGTGTGCTCCAACACAGGCGTCGGTAACAACGACGGCGGTCGTGGCTTCTTGACCACGCTGAACTAAAGCCAAAGTTCGCGAGCAACGGCGGCGTGTCCTGATCCGCATTACGTAACAGCGTGCGGAGCATGTCACCCTATGCGCTCGGCTTAGCCACCAAGGCGTGGCTCGCCCCCGCTCCCGGACCAAAGCCAGCGGCCAACATCTCCCCCGCCTTCGCCTAGTAGCATCGACGCCCCTCGAACACCAACAGTGTAGGCGGAGACCGACCGGTGCAGGCGAGGTGGGGTGAAATGCAACGAAGATGCCAGCTGCACGCCTCACCCGGCAACTCCAACCGAGAAGAGGTTGAGGCGTAGGCTGCACCCACTCCTGTGGCAGCGACTGATGCGGTGGTGAGGATCTCCTCCAGCATCGGGTCGAAGGAGCGGCCAAAGAGAAAGTACCAACGCCCACGCACATCACCTCAGCCAATGGGTCCACAATGGCCCACACAGGGGGCCGATGACGCCATGGCGGCCTCGGCCGGCGGAGCATCCGAAGCACTAAAGGCCAGTGTCGACCGGGTGGGCTCGCCCAAGTGCTTCGGACGCCACTGACGCGCGCGTCGCCTCCCCCTTTTCGTAGAGGCAGGGGCGGTGGTGGTCGGGCGCGGTTTACAAGCTGAATCAGATAAAATGACGGAAACTTAAGCAGACATCTCCAGGAAACTACTCATTACAGTTCTATTACATCAGAAGAAAGTAAGGAAATTGGTTTGAACGACTTCAGCCACTTCATTAACTGCTCCACGACTTGATCAATCCGTTCCCTGTCTTTGCTTTTAAGCAAAATCCTCCATCGCTGCATCAAAGAAATAGCACAGTATAAAATGTCAGCAGGCAAACTGGAGAAGACTTTTTTTTGAGGGATTAAACTGGAGAAGACTAGATCAGAAACCTAAGCAAATCTGAGATTCAAACCTAAGCAAATCTGAGATTCAAACTTAGTGGACACACCATAGGCTTGGCACCCAGTATATAAATCGTTTGTTTTAGTACTCAAACATATTCATTTCAACTAGCTCTACACAACCAGTCTTCAATCGTCCATATGACTTACTATTCAAACAGTCAAACTTTCCATGCATGTTTTTTTTAGATAATCCATGGAAACAAAAGTTTGGGCTTCATCGTTCCTCTAGAAGGAAGAATCTAACCAATTATCATGAAGATGAGTACAAGATTTATGCATGATACAGCTAAAAAGCAGTATCATAGTACAAGTTAGAGACTGCAGGCAGGAGCAATTAAAACCTCGTCAAGGCTCAACTCAATGATCCGTCTGATGACAAGGCAGAACTTTCTTCATCTGATTTGATGTAGGCTGATTTCTTTGGCGTCGGCAGCTCTTCCTTCCCATTTAGCATCTCAGGAACCTCTGCCATCATGGGCCGGTCTGCCCGATCATCTTGAACACACAGCAACCCTATCACCACGCACCTTTTGATCTCCATTAGCTTAGACTCATCAAACAATGATGGATCAAACAACTCATCAGTCCGACCAACTTCAAGAGCCTCCCAAGCCTGTCGCATAAAACAATATGCATTTACCTATACATAGTAATAACTATCTTTGTGGATCTAAAGTTCCAAACCCAAAGCTTAAAAATTAAGAAGCATCCATAGATATAGATACTTACCCATTCAAATAAACAAGAGGAGCCTATAAGTCGTTTAGAAGTGCATATAATTTTTTTTTTTTGACGAAAACGGCAGGGGAGTCCCCTACCTATTTTTGTATTTTCAATTAAATGAATGAATGGAGTATGTACAGGTTACAGAGCTACTAGGCTCAAACTGAAAAAAGAGAAAAGTAATTATACATGAAGGTTATCTCTCCAAAAAACTAAGAAGAGTGGATCTGTCTCCTTTGGCCTTGGTACAAACCAGGTCAAATTCAGCTCTGAAGTCCTTCTTCCATTTGTTAACAGTGACTTGTTCAGCATCAAAAACTCTCCTGTTTCTTGTTAACCAAAGGATCCAACAGGCTGTTAAGATAATTTCCCTGAAAATCTTGTTACCAAAGTTCTGTCCTGGCGTCACTATCATATCCAATGGCTCTAGCTGAGTGTCCCAGGTGATTCCAATTGCTGTCCAGCATTGAACAGCAAAAGGGCAGCAGAAGAAAAGATGAAAACTAGTTTCTTCTGCACCAGAGTTGCACATTGGGCAGGAGAAATCATCAAGTTGCATATTCTTCCTTCTTAACAAATTTCGGTTGGCGATCCGTCCCCGACAAGAAGCCGGAAGGAGAACTTGTGTTTGCCAAGGTTGCAAGAGGACGAGCCATTTGAAGATTGGAGAGGCTGGGGTGTGAACCTGGAGGTGGTGGTATCCCTTCCTGCTGCTATAGGGTGATGCCCCCCCAACAGTAGATCCAAAGGTCATCGAGCTATCATCAACTTCAGAGTCTTCAATGATAGATGCCAGTTCAGCTAATTGGGTGGCAGCCGCAGTGGAAAGGGGTAGGATAAAATTTCTATCTTCATTTCCTTCCAGGAAGTAGAGGGTTGAGCACTTGGGCTTCTTTGCAAATGAGAATAGTTCTGGGAAGCTTTGACTGAAGGGATGATCTTGATCAGGCCATCTCTCGGCGAGGAAAAGAGCATTGTGTCCCCTCTATTGGGTTTCTGACTTTGCCACTGATTGATAGCTGTCAAAGAGGTTGATGATGTCTTTCCACCAAAAGGAACCAGTGGGGATCGGCGTGGTGGAGTTTGGGAATTTCTCGTAGAGCTTGGACCATGTTAGCTTAACCCAGGGAGTGTCTTTTTTATTAAAGAACTTGTCCATAAATTTTAGAAGAAGAGCCTCATTCTGAGTTTTAATATCAATGATGCCCAGACCTCCTTCTTCTTTTGGTTTTAGTGCAATCTCCCAAGCAACTAGGCAAGTCCCTTTTCTGCTGATGTCCCCTTTGCTCCATAGTCCATGTTTCCTGTAGATATCCACCTGCTTGATGACTTGTGGGGGAACTTGAGACTGCACATGTAGAAGGTGGGCAGAGCTGATAGGACTGAGTTGACTAGGATGAGTCTCCCATGATATGACATAAATTTACTGATCCCTGACATTCTTCTTTCAATTCTATTGAGCATGGGGGAAAACTCTTCAATGGTGGGTTTGGTGGTCCCTAAAGGGAGACCAAGGTAAGTAAAGGGCAGTTTTCCAACCATGCAACCAAACAAGTTTGCCAAATCAGAGGCTCTCTCATCACTCATATTGATAGGTATGAGTGAAGATTTTCCAAAGTTAACATGGAGTCCAGAGAATTCAGAAAAGGGTCCCAATAAATCCTTCAAAAAGAGTAAACTGGAGGGATCACCAGGAAGAATAAGCAGGGTATCATCTGCATATTGAATAATGGGGTAATCTCCTCCAAACTCATCACAGATGGGGTGTTTGATATTGCCATCCTGCCAAGCTTTGTTTACAAGGGTCTGCAGAAGATCAGCAGCTAGCACAAAGAGGAGAGGTGAGAGGGGGTCTCCTTGTCTAACTCCTCGAAGACAGTTAAAACTCTTCCCTGGGACTCCATTCAAAAGGACAGAAAGAGCTAGTCTGTCTTTGAGGATATTTTTATCCAATTGATCCATTTTTGGGGAAACCCTTATGTTTGAGGACATCAAGTATCATTGAGTGTTCTATTTTGTCAAATGCCTTTTCAAAGTCCAATTTCAGAATCACCACTTCTTTCTTGGATTTGCGGCGGATGTGCAGAAATTGAAAGGACCGAGGCAAGACAGTCTTGGATGGTTCTCCCCTTGATGAAGCCATATTGGTTCTCATGGACCATCGACGGATGACTGATTGCAGTCTAGAGGAGAGTATTTTGGTGATACTCTTAAGGGAATAATTCAGCAGTGAAATAGGTCTATAATCATTGACATTGCTTGGGAGAAGTGCATATAATGCTAAGGATCTGCAGAAGGATGGCACCAAAAGCATACACATCCTTTTTCACCGACACAATAGCGTCACGTAATATATTCGGAGCAATGTATCCACTGAATGTTGAAAAAAAACAGAGTACTTCAGCAAAGAAAAAAATGATGGAGAAAAAAATGTTAATAAAAAAATACATGCATACAATGTACTCAGGCCAATGGAAATATTTGGTGGAAAAATGACGTCTTACTATGTTCCTACAACACAATCTGTAGTAATCTCATCATCATTTAGCACTATAGATAATTCAAAGTCAATAATCTTAGGATTCATATCAGAATCCAAGAGGATGTTGCCTGGTTTGAGGTCCATATGGACAATGTGGTGTTTATGTAGGTAATGTATACCCCCTCAAGTATCCTGGAGAAGGAAGGCCAATCAAGTTGAGACTCTGCAAAAAAATGCAAATAATAGCACCATGAAGCAACTATAACATTGTTTTGTTCAGTACGAGGAATGAGTTAGTCTATCATCTTCCCGCTCCTCACTTTGCTTGTGGATGGAATAGGTTGAAACATCATCACATCCTTTCTCACAAGCTAATAATTAGTACTAGTATAAGGATGGAAGTCATTTCACGAAATTCCAAGAACTAACACCTCAGAATGGTTTAATTCCTTAAACCATGCACCCTGTAACAGTGACAGAGTCAGATTGAAAAAGGAGGTAGGGCGAACCTAGATTACAGCTTTTTTTTGCTAAAAAGACAACATGCACACCATGAACGAAACTTGTAGAATGGCAAATAAGAATTAAAATGGTACCTTTTAATCTGCAATAATACGTGTTTGAATTGAACATTATAGTCCAAAACATGTCAATTCGGAATACAGATCAACTAGAAAATGACACAAACTTCATAATCTTTTGGGCATATAAGGTTAATTTGTATGAAGTGTGTGTGAGAAAATGATTGCAGTACGTGACGCTTAAAACAGAATTAGCCTACATAGATGACAACAAGATCAAAATTCTATACTTGTACTACTTAGGGTCAGACCAACATAGAGATTTATGATTTGAAGTGGCAATGATGGATTACTGGACTTCGATCTCCTTGCCACTGTGTCAAGAGACTCAAGACCTGAAACTCTATTCTCATACACCTTAAAGAAAAAGGGAAAATTAAGTGTATGGCCCTGGAAAAAACACAACTTAATTATTTGGCCCTTTTTCAATCAAATTTGGCTCTGTGTCCTTGAACCAAAATGTATTTAGCTTGGTGGCCTTCCATCCATTTTAGCCTCTAACGGTGTTGAGTTAGGAGTAAAAAAACCGTTTCAACCCTGATGAAAAGAATAAAAACAAAGTTTTATTTCTTTATTGTCTATTTTGAGTACATAATATATATTAAACTATATTTGTATGTACATAATATAATCACATACATATATGTGATTAAGTACATAATATAATATATACTAAGCTATGTTTTCTTATTTTTCATAGGGGTAAAATGGTTTTTTTACCCCTGACTTAACACTGTTAGAGGCCCAAAATGGATGGAAGACCATAGAGCTAAATAAAATTTGGTTTGAGACTACAGAGCCAAATTTGATTGAAAAAAGGACAGATAAATAAGCTACATTTTTCGAGGGCCACATGCCTAATTCTCCTTAAAAAAAAAGACATAAATTTGGATAATTGGGCTTCTTCTGATCTTTAGGTGTAATAGCCCAATTGCCTAAAGATCCAGCGGCGGTCGACCAGCGGGGGTATGCATGGGTGGCTCCACCTGCACCCTATATAAGAGAAATATTGGCCAAAAGGTATGAACTGTGATTATATTTGAGTGGAAACTTACCATGGGTAATCTTGTCCAGGCTTTGGTTTGGCATGTATTCTTCAACCCAAAAATATTCCTTTTCTCTGGCCCGACCATTTTTGTATTTCAGGAGGCGCAATATCACAGAAGAAGATCCAACTTCATGGCCATATCCTAGAACTTTCACTATATTTTTGTGCTGAAGCTTTGAAGCTAGGAGAAGCTGATCATAAGTACGCACCCAACCCAATTTATGTGATTTTTTGAACATCTTGATAGCAACCACATTTCCATCATTTAGTATACCCTGAAAATGTTACATGATTTACTTGTTAGGGTGTGTTGCAAATCAATACTGCACTGATAGACTCGTGAATCTTGCATGTGTAGTGTTACAACAAGTAAAAGGAATTTATTACCAACAATTAAAATTAATTTCTATCTAGTTAGTTTGTTTTCTTATGCTTACGAGAAAAGCATGCTTTGGACATTAAGCTAATTTTTACTAGTATATATTAATAACAAACATTATTTTTTTTTCTAAATGTGTATTTAATTATAGGCCAATCATGTCAAAATCTCTATGTGCGTTACTACACCACACTAGTATACAAAATATTTTATGTGACACCCCCAAAATGAGCTCGATGGTGGGCACACACTTTGCCCGCCACGGTAATTGGGTGGCTGGCCAGCCAGCCGCCGCCCGCGCTGCCCGCCACGGTTAATGCATTTTCCGTGGCGGACATTATAATTTGGCCGCCATGGTTAATGGATATTAACTATGGTGGGAAACGTTAAAAGCCCGCCACCATAAATCGAAGCCCAACAGGCAAACCCCTTCGGTGTGATAGCATATTCCACATATAAATACCCCCAACTTAGGGTTTGAGACTCCCTCATCCCGCCCCTTTTCTCTCTCACAATAGAAGCCTAATGCGCTTCCTCTCCCTCCCCAACGGTCGCCCCTCTCTCCTTCCCCAATGTGCCACCACTATTTCCCTTCCCCAACATGTCGCCCCTCTCCCTAGACTATAGATTTCCAACGGGCCAGCCGGCCACGGCTCGGCCCGGCCCCTCGTGTCGTGCCGCGTCTTTGTCCGGGCGTGTACCGATGCCACCACCGGGCCTCGTGCGACTTTGAGCCCAGGCATGACCCACGGGTTGTAAACGCGCCATGCCAAAGACGCGTTGAGCACGCAGACAAGATTGGAGTGTCATGCCGGCCCGGAGGCCACCGATTGGGAGGCGGGGAAAGTGGCGTTGTGGCAAAGAACCACCGTGTGTCTTTGGCCGTCGAAGCGGGAAGGTGGCGCAGATGGTGGCGTGTCAACGACCGCCGCCTTGCTAGCTGTCGAGAAGGAATGGGAGGTGGCCCTTGGCGGCGACCGTCGGCGGCAATGGTCGACACCGGATCCGAAGGAATGGATAGAGCGGAGGTCGCCAACGCGCTCGAAGCCTCCGCCGCACTCAAAGCCGTCGCTCTCGAAGCCTGTGGAGGCGTGAGGAAGCGCTGCGGCACTAGAGGAAGATGAGGAGGAGCAACGATGCCTGGGTGCTGGCGTGCGGCGCCGACAACGCCGTTGCTACATCACGTTTGGGGCTGGGAGAGTGGATGGGGAAGGAAAGATAGGGTTTGCATGGGTTTGGAGGGGAGGGGGGGAAGGAAAGATAGGCCGACCTAGTAGGGAGTTAGAGTGGTGGGCTAGTGGCTAAGGCTCTTAGCAGGCTGGATTGTCGGGCCGCCACCGGGCCTTTATCTATTTACCGGGTCGTGCCGTGCCGGACTGCGTGACTGGGGTTGGCCCAAGCATGCCCTGGTTCTTCGTGCCATGCCAGCCTGGCCCGCTAGCCACCAGGCCATGACGTGCTTGGGCCGGGCCAAAAACTCGTGTCACAGGCTAGGCCACTAGCTCTCGGGCTGCATGGAAAACTATACCCTAGACCTAGCTATGGCGGTGGACGGTGCACTCCCCATTAGCTATGAGCCATGGCGACCTCGCGTGCGCTCAGAGGTAGGGGCCTGCGGGCCACGATGGCGAGTGGCGCGCTCCCAGAGGCGGCATGTTCATTAGCGGCGGGCAGAGCTCCGTTGGCGGTGTGCGAAGCTCGTTGGCGGAGGTAATTCGGCATCTCCCACTCCCTTGCTTTCTCTATTTCCCTCTCACTCCCCCTTCTACAGGTCGACCGGCCGGTGGTGCAGCAGCCCGATCTAGTGGTGCGGCCCGATCCGGTAGCTGCGCTCCCTCTTGGTGGCAGATCCGGCGATGAGGCGGTTGGCGGCATCGAGGTCCGTGAGGACACGCCCGACGGCGCTTGGGATCCGGCAAGGAGGCGGTGGTGGCACCAGGATCCTGGCGAGGAGTCAGCCGATGGCGCTCGAATCCGGCGAGGAGTCGATCAGCCAGTAGTGCTCAGTTCCAACCAGGAGGAGGCCGCCGTGCACGGATCCAACTACAGGGGCGAGTGAACCAAGTGGATCCCGGGACAACGGCAATGACGCAAAAGATCCTAACGGAGGGTTTCGGGATGGGAATGGGCACGTCGGTGGGATCGTAAACGGGCATGCTGGCGGGTCGGTGGATTTTTTTTTTTTTTGTTGTTGTTTTTTGGAACCATTAATCGTGGCGGGCATTCCTAGCGTGTCAGCCACGGTTAATCCATTTTTTGTGTGGCGGGCATAGGTGCCCGCTATGATTAATTCAGGATTTACCATGACCAATCATACATGACGGGCTCATTTGCCTTCCACGTAAAATGTTTTTACCCGCCACACGGTTAAGATTTCTATACTAGTGCCATAACCTTGCAGTGAAAATATTGCCAAAAATGTCAGAAGTAGGACCAAGGAGCCTTGGTAAGCCAAACTTATGTGATTGAACGAAATGAGTGTTAGTTTTTTTTCAAAAACAATCACTATCTTATGTCCAAATTCATAATGACTATGAACTCACTATCCTACCTTTTTTATTTGATAGTTCGATATGCCAAACTAACTAAGTTCTCTTCAATGAGCTGGAAACTATATCATACGTCTCAAAGGAACGAAACTACCAACTTGAAATACACATTTGAACTATTGGTACCCTTTTGTTTAAATAAATGAACAAAATAGAACTAATGTCACAAATATTCTGGTTATTTTAGGATCAATGGTTGATTTGGATATAGAATATTTCCAATGAACTCTAAAGATGTAGAACAATATTTATTATAAATATTCTTTCAGAAAAATATATTTAGGATAAATAAAAGTCACACCATGGAATGTGTTACACTGTGAATAATAATTCTACATTACATTAAAAAAATGATGAAATGCTTGAAGTAATTTAACCTAACACTTAGAACATCTACATTTCCATGAATGCGTAACTCTCATGGTGAAATTGTAGACAAAATTAGAACACAAAACATATTGGATACCTTGTAGACATAACAAGAGGCACCTTGTCCAATTTTTTTCCCTCCATTTATTGCAGCCTTTAACTCAGATATGCTGAAGCTTATTAAGGCTGACATGGAAACAAGTAGCATATAGTTTAGGTTATGCAAACAATAAACCGATGTGGTAGAAAAATTGGGTTTGAGTGGTAAAATACATATAGTTCTTAAGATGAAAAATAAAGAAGTTATGAAATTAACTAAATTATAGATTCTAAGAAGAAAGCTTGAAGCCCCAGTGAGCATGAATCAAGAGGAATTATATACAAGATAAGACTGTAGGATCTATAAATCTCCATGTATGATGAGTGTGATACTTTAACTTTAGTTTGTTAATTAATTGATGCATTAGAGCAAATATAATAACAAGTTATAAGCCACCTAAATGCTAAGGTGGAGGAGAGACACTAGAACCCAATTTGTTTTCTGTGGACGGGCCAAATCCATTTTGGGTGGCGGGCAAATCAGCCCATCACCAGCAAAGGTCTTTGTAAATCACAGGAATTTGCATGGCGGGCGATGTGCCCGTCCGCGGTGGTGAATCGCTTATCCTTGGCGGGCACATTAGGGTGCCCGCCACGGACTATATTTCGAAAAAAAGACAAAAAAACCAAAAAACCCTAGACAGGCCCGCCAAGCCCATCCATGGGCCCGCCGAGCCCATCTAGGGGCAGGACCACGCCTAGACCCGCCGCCGGACCACGGCCGCGGGAGCCGCCATCGCGCCGAACTTCGCCGCCGGATCCCTCTACGCGAGGACGCCGCCGCCGCGTCGTGTCGCCGAATCCGCCTGCCCGCCGTCGATCCGGCTGCCGTCGCTGCATCCGCGGCTCGTCGAGGAAGGGCGCCGCCGCCGCCGTCGGGCGCCGAGATCCGCTCTAGGTGGCCGGATCCGCTCGAGGAAGCCGATCCGCCGGATCCGGCCTCCCACCGCGTCTGCACGCCCTCCACCGCCGAGGAAGGAGCAGGCGCCTTCTCGCGGAGAGGGAGGAGGGGGGCTGCCCCTCGCGCTTCGCTCGCCGACACGCGAGCCGTCGCGCCGGCGCGGCGTGTCCTCAGCGCGGCGTCCTCGGCGCCGGCCACCGCGAGCCCCCGTCCGCCGGCGCGGTCGTCCTCCGGCGCCGGCCACCGCGAGCCCGCCCCAAGCGGCGAGTCCACGGGCAGTGACCCGGCCTCCGTGTGGGACCGCGCCGCCCCTGCTTGTCGTGCGTGTGGAGGAAGAGGGAGGAAGAGAGAGGAGACAGAGAAGGAGACGTCTTTGCCGAGAGTGAGGAAGTTATCCGGAAACCCTAAGTCGCGTGGGGAGGGGAAGTGAGGAGGAGACGCGGCGGAGAGTGAGTGAGGAGAGGGGCTGAAAAACCTAACTCGCCAATTTATATGAACCACACTTGTCGGGCCTTGCCATGTGCCATTTGGGCCTCTGCTTATACGTGGCGGGCGTTTAAAAGGTGCCCGCCACGGGAAAGATTTTTGCGTGGCGGGCACCTTAACACGCCCGCACGCAAAAGATTTTATTTTTGCGTGGCGTGCATGTTAAGGTGCCCGCCACGTAAAAATCTTTCCCGTGACGGCAAAAAAAAAACGCCCGCCACGTAAAAAAAGCTGGACGTGGCGGGGTATTTTCCGTGACGGGCAAAAGTGCTCGCCACGAAAAAAGATTTTGCAAGTGCTCGCAAAATCATTTCGTTACTAGTGAGAAGGAAGGAGAGAGAGAGGAGAACTAGGCTATAAGGGCGTCCACAATGGCTAACTATTTGGTTAGCTAGATCTGACGTGGCAAGAAAAAAGTAAGAGAGAGTAGTCATTAGCGATGAGCAAATAAGAGCAACTCCAACAGTTTTGCAAGCGGGGTTTGCATTCTTCAAATTTGCCAAAAACATAAAAAAAGTGGTCTCCAACAGTTTTGCAATTTGGATTGGCATTTTGGGCAACTTGGCATAAACCATCCTCAACTTGGCAAATATGCCAAGCTGGGTGGGACTTAGCAAATCCTCTCCTTACTTACATGTTGCATATTGACCACGAAAATAAAATCATCTCCCTACTTGCATGTTGCATATTGTTTTTTTTTTTTTTTTTTTGCCATGCTAAATTTACAAAACTGTTGGAGAACTACAGTTTTTTCATTTGGCATATATTTTGTGACTTGGCAAATTACAAGTTTTGCCAAGTACGTTTTGCAAAACTATTGCAGATCTCTAACTTGTCTATTTCAAGTAGTCGAAGAACATGTGAGAGGATCATATGGGTAACATAGTATAAAATAATAATTTTTATTATGTCTCACATCCACATCACCGACTATGTAACTAATACTAGCTATTACCATTGCGGGTCATGAACCAAGAAGGTCTATGAGATAGACAATGGCCCATTTATGTTAGCTATAAAAAACTAATTATTACGAGATGGGCTAGAGAAGGCTATATGGAACTTATAACCAGCTTGACAAGTGGCCCATCTATGTTAGCTATAAAGAGCTAACTATTACGTAGATGAGCTGAGAGAAGGTTGTAAGAAAACTTACAACCAGCTTGCTACAATATTATTAGTTTTGCTCTTAAATGGTAGCAGGGTGTTCGTGCGCAAAGTTATGTAGACATGGATAGCAAATTTTGATAAGTGAACCGACATGTCTTTGGAGCAATGCTAAAGTACGAATAACCATTGTGTGCAGCTGTGGAGCCGAGGAAAACGAGTTGTGGAAGTGCCAAGTTTTGTTAAAAACTTGTAGCTTCAAACGTATGAAATAAACCATGTGGTACAGTTCATAAGCTTGAAAGGTTATTGCACACTACATAATTAAATTATAGCAATAATTGTAAAAAAAAAAAACTCTAAATAAATATAACCATAATGACAAGTTCAACACGGGAAAAACTCTAATTGAAAGGTTACTCATCTTAATTATATATCACTTTCTATATGTACATTGACCTTTTTTCTGTGGATTTTTTAAACATGTAAATTTTACCTTCCAAGGAAATTGTTTACAAACCTGTGAATAGGTCATAACTTTTTTTTTTCAAGGAAGTTTCTAATTGAAATATTTATTTAGGGGAGAATGAAAAAGACATTGGTTCCTGTTAAAACCAACTAAAGGAGCAAAGTTAATAGAAATGCCATCTTACCTACTGAAGGAGCAAAGTGCCCATCACTTCCTGTTAGTGTATTGTTTTTCTTGGCATTTAAGCCAGATCTGCCACAGTTGCCAATTGCCATACATTCAAAGAAGAGGTTTATGTTCATAAAAATTAAAACAAGATAATACAATTGACATCACAAGCTTAAGTTACTATAGGTTAGTTCATTAACATCAACCTTCTGCAGTAAGTAGTCGATCAAAACTGATAATAATAATCACAGGTGTTTTTAGAAAAAGATCTGGGGCAAGATTATATTAATAGTTTTGTTCCCTCCCTCTTGCCCCCCTTGGTATGTACTTAACATTCTTTCATTTAATTGAAAAAAAAAAAAAAGAAGGTAGGGGATTCCCTACTGATTGGTCAAAAAAATGATGATGATGCAACATCTCAGTGGCCGAACAAAATTAGTACCCAATTACATCATAAACAATTGAGTTACATTAATCGCGTTAGTCAATTTCTCCAGGCATGGGCATGAACAAATAAGCATAAACAACATCCAAAATTCAATGTAATTCACAGCATACTTTTCTTACTATCTTATGAGCCACCAAAAAAAGAGATTAATGGTACGAAATAAGTTCCTACAAAATGAAGTTGTTGCACCATATAGAATCTGAAGGACCGAAACGGCGACCGGAGGGGGTGAATGGGAGCCTCGATTTTCCTTTTAATTCTAGGTCATCGGCTCAACCCCCAACCTCAAAGGCGAACTCAAATGAGAGACGAGTAACACACGTGCTAACTAGTAGCAAGATGTCACACGTGAAGTGTTGGGCTCAATGAATCAAACGCAAAAATCGGTTCTGAAATCGGAGCTCAAACGGACAAACAACGGACACAAGATCAAGGCGGAAAAATGAGCCGACTAGAAACTAAAAAGAGCTGCTTGCTTCATTTGTTGTTTTGAAGAACAGCAAGCCGATCAACTTGCAATTGCTGGCTGTTGCTCCTAGTAGCTTGCTTGAATAAACAAATGTAAGTACAGTGTAGCTAGAAAGAGGTGTCACAAGAATTTGCAAATTCTAAACATGATTAAGTTAATGAGCATTTCTGGACCTCACAAGTGGACACCGAGAGCAAGAAAAACAGCCAAACTGCTGCTGCTGCTGCACTAAATACTGAAGATTTCTAGCAGCTCAAACACGGCAGCAAGAAAACAAACTGAAGCACTAAACTTGAATTGATTCACTCTCCAAACAATCAAGTAGTACTCCAAGGAAAAGTCAGTCAGATCAAGGCTCTAGCATCGATGTACAAGCTGCTGCTGCTTGAAATCCATTGCTGGAAATAATCAATTTCTGAATATACCAATTTGGATACTAGAGAATGAAGTTACGTAGAGAACCTGACTTTCTTTACCTTGCCCATGATCGAAGCTGTTACCTGACGAGAAGGTGTTGCAGGCGGCCTGACGAGCTCGGTTCCTGATGCTGTAGCTCGCTGGAATCCGCACTACTGAAAGCACCAAGCACGATACTGAAAATATCCTGGCCACGCTGCTGCACGCGCCTGCAGATGTGCCCCTGGCCGCTCGCGAGCTGGAGGAGCACGCGCTCGTGCGTGCCTCCTGCTGGCCGGCCGCGGCGTGGTGCTGCAGGGAGCTTGCCGAGCTGGGGAGGAAGCGCTGCTTGGCCGGCCGACCAAGCCTCTGCCTGCGCTCGAACTCGGGATGGGAGCCGGTCGCCCTTGGCTGCTGCCGCTCGCCTGGATCACGGCCACAGCTCGTTCGTTCCCCTGCACACCACAACAAGAACAGAGCACGAGATCCAAAATATCCCAACGAAAATCACAGCAAAGAAGGAAGAAACACGGATCAAAAAGCCCGGATACGACAGGCAGGATTGGGGCTGCCCTTCCCCTTCGAAAATCACCACGAAATGTCACCAATTTGGTGTTCTTGGACCTCTAAACAAGAACCCTAAAATTGGGGAAAAATAAAAACGAAAATGGAAGAGGCAAGAGGGGAAGGATGGCTGCCATCCTCTATATATGGTCCTTATTTTTCATCCCTATTTTGCCCTCCGATACATATGAGCCAAAACCACTAATCCTAGGGCTATTTTGGTCGACTACGGATATTTTTCGATCCGACGGCCACCGCGCCTTCTCATCGGTAGCCTTGCATCCACGCAATCTCCCCGATGCCGCCACGTGCCATCCTTCCGTCCACCGAACGTCCGTCCGGGTTTTGAGGCCCAAACCCGCGAAAGGCCGCCGATGGTTTTGAGGCCCAAACCACCAAACCCGCGCCGATGGTTTTGAGGGCAAACCACCAAACCTCCTCGACACGTGTCATCGCCGTCTTGACCGCTGAGTCGCCAAGTCGTCCGAGCTCCCCTCTTGCTTTGCACGCCGCCCTTGACCCGATCGACACGGTCCCGCCACGTCCTCTTGCACTCGTCGATGTCCCGGTGTCGACCACCATGGCTAGCCACCCAGCGCCCTCGTCCTCGGTCCAAGCCTCACGTCCGTCCTTCACCTCCGCGGTCCGTCGGCCCGCACGTCCTCCTTGGCCCCTTCACCGCCGCCGCTACCTACCATCTCCGAGCTCCACACCTGCACAACACGAACCAAGAGATACGTCTTGACACACCCACGTGTGCGGTGAACATAGCCAAGCATAAAAGATAAAAGAAAATAGAGGTAAAATGTTGAACGTTGACAATCACTCAATCACAAAACTAAACACATGTGACCTAAATCAACCATGTGTTCGCAATCTCCCCTTGATGAGTGCATTGTCAACATTCAACACAAAGACGTAAGAAGGTAGAAGATAGCATATCCATGTAAGCACAAGCTAGACAAAAGCTAAGGCAAAATCATCGGATAGCAAACTTTGAGCAAACGCTTGGTTCCCAAAGACATGGGCAAAAGGCTCGACACAACCAAGCTAAACAAACGGCTAGTCCTCAAGAAGAGGTGGAACAGGCTCAACACCACTAGCTAGGGCAAAAGGCTCGACACAACCAAGCTAAACAAACGGCTAGTCCTCAAGAAGAGGTGGAGCAGGCTCAACACCACTAGCTAGCTCCAAACCAATTACTTTCACACACAAACAGCTAGACCCTCAAGATAGAGGCAAAGGCTCAACACATCTAGCTCAAAGTGCTACTCCCCCCGGAAAAATGCAGTCACCGCCTTTGTATCTTTCTCCCCCTTGTTGGCAAATGCACTAATCAAGCTATGAAATGCATAAAAAATGCAATGAGAGAGCTTCAAGTTTATAACAATCCAAATGAGAAGATGCTCTAGGTAGTGTCATGGCAACAAAATCAAGTGCTTAACACGATGCTCAAACCGATCAAGAGATATGAAATATGGCTCGAAAGCACTTTGATTCAGTTTTAAGCAATTTAGAAAAGGTGTCCACCACAAAGAATAGCACATAACACAAGTAAGCTAGAAATCTACCAAGTGCTACACATGTATATCAAGTGAACTACCACAAGCAAAGTTTATACATCATGCAAAAGATAGAGCCAACACTTGTCAAAGTTTCAAGTTATCGGAGTTGCAGCGGTTACAAGCATTGAACAAAGCATGAGTGCGAGTGGTTATCCACAACCGTCACCTTACTAATCAACCATGCCAAGCCTATGCATGTGAGCAATCGAAGCTTAAGACAATGGTGCAGGTCAAACACTACCAAGCTCGAGGTTCAACTCAAGTGCAATGAGCCGGCCGAGTCCCAAGACTTGGATGTGGGACGGTATGGACCCATCTCGATCTTTTTCCAAACACTTAGCTTAGATTTTGATTTTAGCAGATAAAAGCATGTGGTCATCTAAGCAAGTGTATAACTCGGTGAATGAGACATAGTCACCTAGCATACATGATAAGCACAAAGGATCTCAACAACTTAAACATGCTAGGAACTATCTCAATGGTGAACAATTTGCAAGATTCATCGTTGTTAAGCAAGTTCACATGAAAAACAGCTTTGCTCATAACATATATCAATTAAGCAGAAAGAGCACAAGCTGTAAGCACCAATATGTAATTGTTACACTAAAACGAGCATAGTCTCATTGTGATCAATATAAACAATAAGCTCAAGGTGCAATAGTGTACATGATGAATGTAATATGATACAAGATGATGCACAAAGCAAAACAAACCTAAAGCTACAAGTGTACATCAACTACAAAACTACCCCTCAAAAAGGATAGCAAACTCCCCCTCAATCAAAGACACCTAGCAAAAGAAAACTAGGAAACAAAAAGGCACAAAGGCTAACATGACATATCATACACAAGATAACACATGCTATAAAGGATATAAAAAGCATGATACAAGTATAATAAATGCAAGCAATATACAAGTGAGCAAATGAACAGCTACCTCATACCACAAGTAGAGAAATCATGAATGTACAAGGCATGAGTGTATATGATAGCTCACAGACTGTGTGTAGGTGTCACAATTAGGCACATGCCTCTTCGAGGCCATCAAAGTGAGTGTAGAGAACCATCAAGTCTTGATCACACCATACAAAGGATCAAGTTCCACCAAGCACATGTTCTCCACTCCACGCCCCTCATACCTACACATGAGAGGACAAAAGAAACCCAAGTCTTGGATCCCAAAGGGTTAATAGGCATAAACTTGGAAACCCAAGGCTCGGTCACCCGCATCATTGGAAAACATGGAATGAGCAAATGGCACAACACTGGGGTTAGTATACTTAGGAGAATACCAGTGTTGACCATTTTGCGCAAGATAGGCGTTAGGCAAAACAAACATCCCATGACCCTTCTTCCCAAAGTGCTCACCACGCACAACAAAGCGTGGTGCACTCCTCCTCCTATCAAACTCAAAGCTCCCAAAGCGAGGATCAAATTCCACTCGCAGAGCACGACCACCACGGGGTCTCACAAACTGTGGCCTAGCCCTCCGAGGCATCCTACCTCTAGGCCCAAAGAAGCGTCTCTCGAACCGACCGCACACCCCTCTCATACATGCCAAGTGGTGGGTGATACAAGTCACGGTTCTCAAACTCAACTTGACACCTAGCATCCCTCTTCCTCCTAAAGCAAAAACTCAAACAAGTGACCATCTCCCACGGCAATACTCAAAGTGATACCTCACCTCTCTCTTGGGTGGTTGTTGGTTCATTCTCTTGGGTGGATAGTTCACTCTTGTTGTGGCCTTAGCTTTAGGAAGGGTTTCCTCGAGGGGATCTTAGGCAAAGTGTCAAGTGGGTTCCTGAGGTGGTTTGGTTTAGGAAGCCACACTTGTTTGGGAGGTGGAGTCTTTGGAGTCTCTTGGAGAATGCCATTTTGCACAATGGGCTTGGTAGGCTCAGGTGGGGTGACCTTGGTCAACTTGAGAGTGTTTGTGGGTTTCTCACTCGGGCTCAAACCACTACCTTGACCAACCTTGCCATAGATTACTTCACCCTTCCCACCTATAGCAAATCCTAATCCCGATGTGTCAGTTCCCCTCTTGAACTGACTCATCATCATACCAAGCTGTGGCTCTCCACTAGACACCCAACTCAGGACAGAGCGAAGGTACTTGTTCTCCTCTTCGACTCTCCCCTTGTCATGCCTACAAGACATGACCTCCATCTCTAAAGCTTCACACTTAGCACACTTCAGCACAGTGCTATCTGAGCTGGCCTTCTCGAGCACAGCAAGCTTGGCAACCTTCTCTACCAACTCAGATTGCAAGCCTGGACAAGACTTGCACGCACTCAACAACATAGGCTTGGCCTTCAGCTCAACATGCTCATCTAGCAAGGCAGAGTACTTGGATTGCAAAGACATGATGTTAGACATATGCATAGCACAAGCGTCACACTCGGTCTCATCAGACACATCCACAGGCTTTCTAAGCAACTCTATCTCAACCATAGCCATTTTCCACTTCTCCTTAAACTCCTTCCTCTCTCTAGCTACTCGCTTGAGCAACTTCTCCTGACACACAAGCGCATCACCCAAGGAGTCAACCTCATAAGTAAGAGATTCGATTGTAGGAGATACCTCAGGGGAAGAGTCGCTGCCGTGTGGCTCGACGCTGTCGATCACCGCTCCGTCAAGGGCCATGGTGCAGAAGCCCCCGTGCTTGGAGTCGGCGAAGAAGCAAAGTCCGTTCAGGTCGTCCCTCGATCTTGCGCTCGGGCTCCTCGTCATTTGGAGGAAGCTTGCCCGTCGTTGTCGGAGGTCAGCGAGGGAGACGAAGAAGGCGTCCTTGTTCTCCTTGGCACGCTTTGAGGTACTTCTTCTTGATCGCCTCCTTGTCGAAGCCCTTCTTGGACTTGTATTTGCCGGCGATGTACTCCACGCTTGTCCTTGCGCTTGCCGGAGTCGTAGTACTTCTCGCCGGAGTGCTTCTCCTTGTTCTTCTTGGGGCATGCGGCGATGAAGTGGTCCGGATCGCCGCTTTTCGAAGCATCCGCCCTTGGGAGCACCGCCACGCCAGCGGTTCAAGCGGTTGTTGTGGAACCGCGAAAATCGGCCGATGACGAGCCAACTCGTCGTCCACAAGGCACTTTCCATCGCTCCTCCGTCACGGACACCAAAGAAGACAAGGCAAACGAAGTCGCGTGAAGGGTTAGCGTAAGAACTTGAACTGCCTTTACCCGAGACGAGTGCAACGTTTGGCGCGAGATGGGTTCTTGAGCTTCGCTGGATCCGGGGCCTCGATCTCGGAGGACTTGAGCTTGTTGTAGAGCTCGTCGGGTGTGAGGGTGTCGTAGTTGGCAGACTCCATGATCGCGCAGACACCTTCATGTCCCACACCTTCCGATCCGAGCGCATAAGAGCCTCATCGCCTTCGTGCTCATCAAGCCTCTCCGACGGCTTGTTCGCCCGAAGCTTGTTGCGCATCGCCCGAAACCTAGCAAAAAGAGAATCGATGGACTCGCCATCAAGTTGGATTAGGTTGTTATACTCTCTCTCTTGTAGGTCTCATATAGGCGGGCCTTGACTTGTGGGGTTCCCTCGTGGTAGCTCTCAAGCCGCCTTCCACACCTCACGAGCAGTCTCACAAGTGGCAACTCTCTCGAACTCTGTGGTCTTTGAGGCTAGAGAACAAAACACTCCTCGCTCGGTTGTTGGCATTGTGTTGGGCTATTTGTTCCTCACCCACTCGAGCGGCTAACACTTGGTAGTTCTCATCCTCGACAATCTCCCATACTCTCCAATCCATCCCCATAAGATGTGCTTGCATTTTAATCTTCCAAGAGGGATAATTGGTGCCATCGAATTCGGAGGCTTGCCACCAAAGTGACCAAACCTCTCCATGTCGCCTTCTCGCGGATCATTTAACCGATTAAGGTGGATATGATCCCTAACCGGCTCCGATACCAATTGAAGGACCGAAACGGCGACCGAGGGGGGGGTGAATGGGAGCCTCGATTTTCCTTTTTAATTCTAGGTCATCGGCTCAACCCCCAACCTCAAAGGCGAACTCAAATGAGAGACGAGTAACACACGTGCTAACTAGTAGCAAGATGTCACACGTGAAGTGTTGGGCTCAATGAATCAAACGCAAAAAATCGGTTCTGAAATCGGAGCTCAAACGGACAAACAACGGACACAAGATCAAGGCGGAAAAATGAGCCGACTAGAAACTAAAAAAGAGCTGCTTGCTTACGTTGTTGTTGAAGAACAGCAAGCCGATCAACTTGCAATTGCTGGCTGTTGCTCCTAGTAGCTTGTTTGAATAAACAAATGTAAGTACAGTGTAGCTAGAAAGAGGTGTCACAAGAATTTGCAAATTCTAAACATGATTAAGTTAATGAGCATTTCTGGACCTCACAAGTGGACACCGAGAGCAAGAAAAACAGCCAAACTGCTGGCTGCTGCTGCACTAAATAAATGAAGATTTCTAGCAGCTCAAACACGGCAGCAAGAAAACAAACTGAAGCACTAAACTTGAATTGATTCACTCTCCAAACAATCAAGTAGTACTCCAAGGAAAAGTCAGTCAGATCAAGGCTCTAGCATCGATGTACAAGCTGCTGCTGCTTGAAATCCATTGCTGGAAATAATCAATTTCTGAATATACCAATTTGGATACTAGAGAATGAAGTTACGTAGAGAACCTGACTTTCTTTACCTTGCCCATGATCGAAGCTGTTACCTGACGAGAAGGTGTTGCAGGCGGCCTGACGAGCTCGGTTCCTGATGCTGTAGCTCGCTGGAATCCGCACTACTGAAAGCACCAAGCACGATACTGAAAATATCCTGGCCACGCTGCTGCACGCGCCTGCAGATGTGCCCCTGGCCGCTCGCGAGCTGGAGGAGCACGCGCTCGTGCGTGCCTCCTGCTGGCCGGCCGCGGCGTGGTGCTGCAGGGAGCTTGCCGAGCTGGGGAGGAAGCGCTGCTTGGCCGGCCGACCAAGCCTCTGCCTGCGCTCGAACTCGGGATGGGAGCCGGTCGCCCTTGGCTGCTGCCGCTCGCCTGGATCACGGGCACAGCTCGTTCGTTCCCCTGCACACCACAACAAGAACAGAGCACGAGATCCAAAATATCCCAACGAAAATCACAGCAAAGAAGGAAGAAACACGGATCAAAAAGCCCGGATACGACAGGCAAGATTGGGGCTGCCCTTCCCCTTCGAAAATCACCACGAAATGTCACCAATTTGGTGTTCTTGGACCTCTAAACAAGAACCCTAAAATTGGGGAAAAATAAAAACGAAAATGGAAGAGGCAAAGAGGGGAGGATGGCTGCCATCCTCTATATATGGTTCTTATTTTTCATCCCTATTTTGCCCTCCGATACATATGAGCCAAACCACTAACCCTAGGGCTATTTTGGTCGACTCGGATATTTTTCGATCCGACGGCCACCGCGCGCCTCCTCATCGGTAGCCTTGCATCCACGCAATCTCCCCGATGCCGCCACGTGCCGCCCTTCCGTCCACCGAACGCCCCGCCTCGGTTTTGAGGCCCAAACCCGCGAAACCCGCCGCCGATGGTTTTGAGGCCCAAACCACCAAACCCGCGCCGATGGTTTTGAGGGCAAACCACCAAACCTCGACACGTGTCATCGCCGTCTTGACCGCCGAAGTCGCCAAGTCGCCCCGAGCTCCCCCGCCTCGCTTGCACGCCGCCCGTCTTGACCCGATCGACATGGTCCCGCCACGCCCTCTTGCACTCGTCGATGTCCCGTGTGTCAGCCACCATGGCTAGCCACCCAAAGACTCCGGTCCTCGGTCCAAGCCTCACGCCCCGTCCTTCACCTCCGCGGTCCGTCGGCCCGCACGCCCTCCTTGGCCCCTTCACCTCGCCGTCGGCTACCATCTCCGAGCTCCACACCTGTACAACACTAACCAAGAGATACGTCTTCGACACACTCCACGTGTGCCGTGAACATAGCCGAAGCATAAAAGATAAAAAGAAAATAGAGGTAAAATGTTGAACGTTGACAATCACTCAATCACAAAACTAAACACATGTGACCTAAATCAACCATGTGTTCGCAGTAACACCAACAGTTTTACTTTTTAAAATGGAAGCAAGAATATCTGCACTAACAAGACATCAGGAGTTCAGGACAGTGAGGACACAAATAGCCATACCCAGCATCTTCAGTTGAATTAGTGTTATGCGATATAATCGGCAGTCCTGCATCCTGAATGACAAATAGTTCAACTAGGTGTCAAGTGAAGCTTTTATAAGAACAAAAGTGTCATCATCACCTCTAATTGATAAAATAATTTCTTTGGGGGAATGCCAGATCGCTGACCCACCAATGAAAATTATATGTGTGTAAAACTATAAACATATTAGTTCCTCTGCAATCAGCTGATCAAGTAATTGTAATGAAAGATGAAGCCATCAAGACACTTTCAACTGGGACATGAAAGCACATACAACATCGATAAAAAAAGTTAGTTACTTATGGCCAGAGCGTCAAAGTCATACAGAGCATTTTTGTTTGCAATTTGACATGTGCGGGTGGTGGGATGAAATAATTTGAAGGAAAAGTAGCATCAGGTGAACCTTTACAATGAAAATCATCAGTTTGTATTGCAGTGTTTCTTTAATTACTAGTTGTTGAATTATAAATCCAAGTTTCAGGAATGATTTGCAAATTTTATGAAATCTACTAGTAGCAGCAATAAAGAAACGAGCAGGCGTACCGTACCTCTGGCTGCCGGCGAAGAGGATCCCTACCGGCTTGGATAGAAAGCAGCACGATGGTTGTCTGAGTGTTGATGGCGAACGACGCCAGCATCACATTGTTCAAGATGTCATCTTTGACCCGGCGCAGCTGCTTGGACAGGTCCCCCGCAGTGAAGAGGCGGCGGACGGCAAGCCGCGAGGAGCTCAAGCGCGTGCTGGAGGGTCTCCTCCAGGTCCTCCAGGGCACCGCCCATGGCGGGGCTATCATTCATCATCCCCGTCTGATGCAGCTGCGACAGGATAGCGCTAAACCGGAGCACGCGCTTCTTGATCTCCTCGCATTCCTCCTCGTTGTGGCGAGCCGTGTCCACGGCGTCCTTGATCTTGAGCCCGAGCTTGATGATCTTCTCCACGGTAGCCACCGGATCGGCCATCCTTCCTGTTCCTGCAGGCCGCAGCGCAAGAACGGCGAGCACACGCCGCTGCACATCATTGGGATTGGGTTGGGGGCACTTATTGTGGCAATAAACTATCTAATGAAATAAATCTGCACACCTTGGGCTTCCTCCTATAGATAGCCTATGTGCAGATCGGGCAATGGCTTTGGCCGGCCTTCAGCTCACTCGGCAGCGACTCTGCTCTGCGTCTCTGTTTTCTGTTGGGCGCATGTGAGCCTCCTCTCCCCTGTATCTGTATGGCTGTATCCCATTCGTTGCCAAACCGTGTGGAAAGTGTGGAGCGGCCATTGTTTGACTAGTTTGAGACGATTTTCTGTGGCAAGCCGTAGCACACAGACATACTCCCTGCGTCCAACAAAACATGAAACTACGGGTTGCATGCTAGTAAAAAGAAGTTTTTAAGTTTGAGCAAACTTCTAGTGAGTACTATTCATAATTATGATTTCAAAATATCTTATTCAGAAAATATATTTCGTAGTGAATCCAATGATATTTATTTGATATCATAAATATTGATATTCTTTTATATCTATAATTAATCAAACTTGAGATACTAAACCATGACACTATACTAGAATTTGTTTGTTTTTCTGGATGGAGGACGTACGTAGTTTTCTTCCAAGTGTATATACAGAAGATCTAGCGAGGAGAGGACCGATTACAAAGATTTAAGTTGATACAAGTCTTAGCACCTCTTTGCCACACCTCTCAACCTTCGGTTTCTTGGCAAGTTCAATATTACTAGTATCAGGGCGCGCGCCTTCGCGCGCCCGTGCAGCCAGATATTTTGGGGAACCGAGGAGGAAAAGGTGTGGGCTCTGTTGTCAAGGAGCTAAATAATATGGTCTGGCTTGGTCCTTACCATGAGTGCAAGATAATAATTGTACCTGATATATGGAATAATCTCGATATACATACGACAAAAAATGGTTGTTTGAAATACATATAATATTTGATGACGGCACATTACATCAATATATAATAGGTTGGCATAAGCACACGTTACACAAGAGAAAACAGAACACACATAATCAACTCAGAGCATGGCTACATTCTTCTTCGACCTAGAGCAAATTCTACATCCTGTACATGACTACAATAACCTTTAGTTACAATTTTGATAGGGTTGGAAGAGGCCTTCAGGCTATCCACAATGGCAGTCACAGATCCATCCTATACCAACAGCCACTAAGATCATCAAACAAACCATGCTCAAAGTCAATTTTGCTACAGTTTCGCATAAATAAAAGCTCATATGAGCGCTTGGTACAATGTTGCAAAGTGAAAAGCTAAAGTAGAAAACCTCGGGGAAACTATGGATAAAAATATACATCTAGTAACTATATAGCAATCCATCTAAAATGTATTGTGTCATCTAGCTACTCACCTAGCTGCCTAGTTGCACACCTGAACAGCATATTGGAATCACCAAAGCTTGCTTGGATCAGCAGACAACAATTGGATTAGTTAAGGCATTGCAGGTGTCAACTTGCAATGAGCAGTTTACAGAAAGTAAGAACTAAAAGCAATTAAGGTGCACATAATAAATTCAGGTATTTGACACAAGGCAGTTCACCACCATTGAAGGCACGGGAGTAGCGCAACCGATCATTTTGCAGGGTTTGGAGCTTGTTCCTGCTTGTACATCACCCATGGCACACTGGTGTTAGTCCCAACAGTCATTTGGGCCACAAACTATTATCCAAGCCAAATAATGATTAGTTTTTAGCACCCTAAGAATTACTACAGCAACAGATAAATTAGTTTATACCTGAAATAACTTTTCATCTGTACAATTCAGATCACACATGAACGATAGAGTGTGCAGCATTTTTGAAGGTAAACCGAATCATGTATTGTGCTCAACACCAAGCGGGAAATTTGAGTAGTATGGATCATACTTGAAAGCGTATCCTGGAACAACTGGCCAACGAAAAGTAAAAATATATTACGCCTAAGATTCTTCTAAGAGCTATGGAAATTAAACCATTAATAAGGACCAATTTTTCTCTCTCGGAGGCACCTATATACCATGTAGGTAATGGTCTGTGAACCAATAGCAGTAATTCAATTGAAGGGAAGGAGGATAATGTGGCGTGTCACCATAGGCTAAAACAAAATGAGCATGAATAGAACCCAGACCCTATTATGACATACTGCAATAGAAAATCCATTTGGCGCCATTGTAGATGACCACAACTGACTGAATGGCGCAGGTAGCAGCGCAAGTTAATGTGTAATAGGAAGCAGAACACATTTTTTCCTGAATTCAAACATGATAAGTGGTACATAATTGGAAGGCCTTTTTAGAACCATATGGTTTTCTATGAGTATGTGTGCCAAATTCGAGTTGAAACAGAGCAAAAAAAAAAAATGATAGATGATACAGTGCACATTTCGATCTTAATTTGAACACAAATGAAGGTGATTTGCGTGAACGGTCTTAGCTAACAGTTCAAGCCATTTAGGTATTGTGACAACATAAATTAGTAGACTGCATTGTTTTTCTTATACCAGAAACTTCATTAAAAGAGAAGGTTGCTTGATTGGATATGAACAGCTAAGAAAAGAAATATTGTCCTCTTTCATGGTCCAGTATCAGGAGGAATTATAGATCAAATGCCATAACAATAAAATAACTTTGTTCTTATTCTATTGACTAAATAACAATATTTAGGAGAAGGCTAGAAGGCAGACATAAAACCACACCAATATCAAATTAGAACTCTACATGTCAGCATAATACCATGGACAGGCATGTATAGCTCTGAAGAACACATGCCGTGCCGCAGGCTAGATAACAGCCATGCACACCCAAACTGCAAGGAAGTAAACCGAACATGGTCATTGTCCAGCACCGTGGATGCATAGAGTAATCTGAATAATGACAACAACCATGTGCAACAAAAAAAAAAAAAGGATTTCTCAGCTTGTTTCCAGAAGACTGAAACTCATTTAAAAATAGGGGTAAGGATACGGTAACTAAAAAAAACAGAGGACCTAACACCACATTACTGGTAGCTGGGCTGTTATGTTTCTATAATATTGTTGGGGAAATATTTGTGGCAACTTGGCAAGGGGTTACAATATGACAAATGAAGAGAAAACGGATTCAGCAACTGCAGCAACTTGACCAATTTCTCTCTGGAAAATGGAATAAAGCAGCACATGTGATGCTTGAATCATCTGTTTAAACAACATAGAACGATTGTAAGGAAACTCTTCTGATGTAACAAAAGTATTGTACTAAAACGAAACTAGGCATGGACTCTGTTAAGATTCATTGCATATGCAGATGGTAACTATTAAGTTTATTATTAAACATGAAGACTAACTAATATAGACAAAACCTAGAACTAACAGGACACTGTGAATATGGCTCAGGCGCATTACTCACTGTAAAATGTAATGGAAAATAGTTTTACCTGGCATTGAACTAACAACAGACCCATTTTGCTGTGGTTGCTGTGCAAATTAGTAGTGCATTGAACATCCATGTCCTTTAGGACTGTCCATAACATGGGCATTCTTAATGAGTCATTCTTAATGAGTTCCAGATAGCTGCAAGCAGCAATTCAGAAGAGTAAGCTGTGGGTATATAAATAAAGAGAATCTAAATTCCAAGTTATTTGAAGCTACAATTGAGAAGAAACAGAAGTAAATAAAATATGGGTATACAACTAAAGCCATCACTGTGTGTGCATAGCTACATCTGAAAAAACGTGGTACTGAGCGCTAATTGAGAGAACAAATAGCCTAGGTATTGAACTGTAAAATTCAGCTCTAGATCATGTACCCCTAAATTCCTTGATGCATGTTTGTCAATTATAATGCTTAGTAATACGAAGACCATTCTTAATGAGTTCCAGATAGCTACAAGCAGTAATTGAGAAGAGTAAGCTGTGGGTAATTATAATGCTTAGTAATACGAAGACCATGAAACCAGAATCTTACTATAAGCACTTGAGGGGTTCTAGAGATTTCGATGAGCAGATGCCTCTTATGCTCTGAAACCACAACCGCGCGTGTAAGAAAATAACAAAAGAAACATGCTTAAACCATTGCTGAAACATGAACGGACCAATATAATAATCTCACATGACCAAGTAGCAATGCAGAAACATAAATTGCATAGGCCATCCATATGGATTTTTGTGTAGATAAAGGGCATATCTATGGAGCATGATGCAAGGAACAATAATATTTTACCTTTGGCCTGCGGCCTATTACTTAGCACAATAATATTTTACCTGTGGCCTGCGGCATATTACTTAGCACCCTGGATTGGCAAAAAGGGCAGGGACCATAATATACCATTTCTTGCAGTGTGTTCCTGCAATTCACAACATTAGGAATAGATAGAATTAAGAAAGCACGTAGGCCTGCACGCCAAAGAAATACATGATATCAAATATCAAATACAGTATAAATTAGGAATAGAATTAGAAACTGCAGTTCTCAACTGCCATAGAATTGTGATGAAGATCTGCTGCTCGAAAAAAAAAAAAAAGTGATGCATGGGCCGAAGGAGGAGAAGAAGCGGATGAGTCACTGCGGTGATCCAGGCGCTGAGCTTCGCCGCCGACACCGCATACAGGCACCTAGGTTTTTTTTTCTGCAGCTGAGGAACACAAGGGAATGAGATGGAGGGAGAAGAGGAGGAAGAGGAGGAGGACGACGAGGATGAGGAGGACCGCCGTTACACCGCCGTAGCCCCCGCAGACGCGTGCGTTCGCTGCCGCCGCCGAGCTCCGCCGCCGCCGTACAGGTAGCTAGGGTTTGTGGAGCAGAGGAGCACAAGGGAAGCAGAGATGGAGAGAGAGGAGGAGGAGGAGGAGGAGGGCTGGTGCGCCGCGGTTGAGGGCCGGCCGCCGCGGAGGTCACTCGCGCCGCCGCCTGGCCGCGCGCCGGGCGTGAGGGGAGAGAACGGTGAGAGAGAGAGGGAGCGACGGAAATCGGAGGAGCAGACGAGATTTTTCTGGAAGGAGAAGCTGAAGCTGGGTTAGTGGGAGCGGAAGCCCGATATATATTTGCCTTGGTGGACTGGAATCACAAGCTGGAGAAGGCGATGAGAAGCTGATTCGACGAAAGAATCAGCCAAGCTGAAGCTGGTGGAGAGGATCGTGGCCGTTGACGCAGAGATCCAGCGGTGGAAGAGATTTTGGGCGACGTGGAGGGTGGTTCCGCCGAGAAGCCCCAGGCCCTCGTTGGGCAGTAATAATAAAGTAATAGTAATGCTACTATAGCATAAAGCCAGTGAAGCCGTTTATAGACTGAATCTAACCAAAGCCTTACCAAAGAGAACCTCAGCCATCACATAATCAGGAACTACATCATTAGCTTTGAAGGGTGCATATCTTATTGGTGCCATCTATTTTATATTGAACTAAAAATAAATAAAGTTTAGAAATTACATGTGACGAATTGTCCCGTTTGCATGGAGAATTGAAAAAGAAATAAATTTAGAAATTTTAAAATAATAACAATAAAAAACACTCCACTCTAATGCTTTCAGAATCATTCTAAATTTTCAAACCCGCCTAATTTTTTAAGTAGATTTTGCACGTTAGAATAAAAAGTTTAAATAATCATTTTTTTTTTTACAAGGACTGATTACATTAAAGCAATTAAAATAGAGCACAAAGATTTGGGATCCTCCATCCCAAAGAGTAGACCTGTAGCGGTCTATATACCTCAGAAGAGTCAACATGATAACTCAAGCAAAGATGCACACTTGCAAGGGTACAAAAAGATCTAGAGGTCAGAACACTGCGCTTCTGCTAGAGAAAAACATAGGTGATACCTTCACCGGGGACATCGGGATCCTTATTGTTACTTTTCCAAACATTGAATCTGAGGATCTTCTTCGGTGGGTATCAGAGATCAACCCGAACGCCAGGAGCAGCATTGCCACTTCTATGTTTGCACCCAACTGAATAACATGAAGTAAAATGATTGTTAGGAAGTACCCAAGGTAAAACTGCTGGATACCGCATCACTTGCTTGTGCTTCATGTCCATGTGGGCCTATGCTTGTAGACGTGGATAAACACCATGTCTTTGGTAGTCTGCAGGACCTGCATGGTGGACACCCAAGCACCCAAGTTGCCACCTTTTGGTTCATGCCATGTACACTAAGGCCACGTTTAGTTGGCAAAACTTTCTAACTTTTTCCCCACTTTCTCTCCATCACATCACATTAAATACACCAAAAGACATATGTTTAGGGTATTAAATGTAGATAAAAAAATAACTAATTACACAGTTTAGATGTACATTCCGAGACGATTCTTTTGAGCCTAATTACTCCATGATACGATAATATTTACCACTAACAAACGAAACGTGCTACAGTGTCCGATGTGACATACAGGGCAAAACTTTAGCCAACTAAACGTGGCCTAAGCTTCAGGCACACGCAGATTCAACACGGCCGGACCCACACGCGGAGGCTGAAATAATCATGTCGGGATTTCTGTTGCAGCCATCTCCACAGACGTGAAACCATATAATCATGAGTAAGTGGATTCATGCTTTCCTTGTTACAGATCGGTTAATGGCCAGCCGGCCTTCTGGTCACTTAGCAGCAACTCTCTCAGAGGATTTGTCACCGATTGGCCTCTCTGTCTCTGTTTTCTGCAGGGTGCAGGTGAGGGCGGACACAGGTTCTAGACTTCCAGTGAGTTGGTCCTCCATCGCCGTGGACTCCCACCGCTTCAACCCCCGTGTATATTATGCTGACCAACTGTGAAGCCGCGTGGAAAGTATTGAAAGGGGCTATTGCTTGGGACGATTTTCTATGACAAGTTGTTGATACTGATTTGGATCATACACCAGCAAATACTAGTACATCTGAGGTCGTACATGGCTTAAGACGCAGCGAGGACACCCTAGGAGTAACACTAGCCAGCAAGTCTGTCACGTCCATCCGATGTCTGTTCTTCAAATAAAAAATCTCGAGAACACCTCCTGATAATTAAGACCGGCCAAAGAGGGGCACGTCAAGATTCTAGTATGTGCAAGGCCATCTTAAACACCAACGAATATCGTCGAGAGACATTAGATAGAATAGATTGGAGCAGTAAATGTTGGGTAAAAGGAGTAATAGAAGTGTTTATTTAACGATAGAATGTTGGAGAACTTAATCGGCCATGATTCTCTAATATATAAAGAGGGGCGGTTTTATCCCAATAGAAAACATCATCAAAACGAAATCTACAAGTTTCCCATGGCCAAAACAAGTTCCATAGAGTTAGATTCAACCCATACTCGAACATAAAACCGGCCGGTTTCAATGGGGACATCAAGTTTTTTGAGGTCTGGATTCTGCCCGAACTCCAAATACAAAACCCGGTCTACAAGGATCTTGAAACCGGCTAGGCCGAATTTGGCTAGTTCAGTGCCCAAAACTGTGTCTTCTTTGTTCGAACTCCAAATGAGACAATCCATACATATTTTTTGATCATCTCGATGAGAGAAATATATCGTGGAGTCCACAATACACTTTAGCGTAGTTTTTCTATCAACACAAGTGCTATCAGAATAGACATGTTTAATGCATATTGACCCTAAACAGAGACTTGAAAAACAAATTCATCAAAAGTGCATGCATAGAAAACACCATATACATCTCAAAAAACAATGCATAGAAAATTAAAGATCACAGAGGACACAATAAAACAATTACAACAATGAGGACAGCCGGCCATGCATACAAATTGAACAAAAATAGGAAGCTGAGAATTGTTCCAACCATATGTCAATGTGTTCTAACAATATCTAAAAAAGAGTAACAATGTATAAAAATTGTGTGGTAGTGCACAGGTCGCCACAACGTTGTCATCCGAGTACGTAATCATTTCCTGCAATGCAAACCTGGAACCAACTCAATAAAAAAACATCACGGGAAATAAATTTAGTTGTGCATAGAGCTCTATTTTTTCTGGCATAAAAAGCAATGATTTTTTCAACCAATCAGAGACAAAAAAATGAGAAGGGCAGATAAACAATGGAGGGAAATGGAACTAATCCTCCCCAACCTCTATGGATCAGAAGCGAGCACCAACTGCTAACAAAATAATGGTGGCTAATCAGAGAACGTAAAGATAACCCCCAAATGCACAGCGGCAAGCTCGCAACAACAGTAGTTGATCCAAACAATGCATACAAATTTATTGTAGAATGCATACCAAGTTATGGTTTAGCCATGCATACAAACCTATTCACACAAGCATACAAACCTAATGACATTATATTAATTGATAAGGCATTTCGTGGGGCACTAGCAAGGCATCGAAATCCTCAAGATGGTACAAAATAAATAAGACCTGCACACAATCGAGCCCAGCTATTCCATCTAAAATGCATAAAAAATTCATATTAAGCATTGTATTTCAGTTTGGATGCATAGAAAGACTGTATTTTTGAATGGAGCAGAAGCACTAAGCATGGATAAAAAGACAGTATTTTCAGTTCAAGAGATCTATTCTCTAGGATAAAAACTGTATTTCAGTTCATGGATAAAAGACTGTATCTCAGTTCATGCAAAGTAAACAAATCATAGTAAGCACATACTGCTACTGCAGAAACAACTGGGCAAACATGTAAAAAGGAAAATAGATCACTGCTAGGCTATCAGTATTGCATAAAAACATTAATTCTTCAATGGGCATGCAAATTCAGAATCAGGGCGGAAAGGGAGGGGCACTAACGGGATGCACATCCATGTGCAGATCGTAGCCTCATCATCCAAGGCCACCATGATTCATCCTGCCCCTGCACACCCACGCTAGATCTAATGGATTTGTTTCCTCCCAACGAATCAACCTCCACCTCAACCCGAAAAAGCATCGGATCCATAGGAAAGGAGAACCGCATAAAAGCTTCTGATTTGAGAACTCAAGAATTTGAATTAAAGAAAACAAGAAATCTGTTCACTCCAGCAGAACATTCGAATGAGAATGCGGATGCGGCGGGTGGTGAGCACGTGGTGGCCGCGACGCGACACCATCTCCGCTCCTTTCCCGGCATCCGTGAGCACGACGCGGCGGGTGGTGAGCCCCACCCCACGGCCTACTACGCCCACCCCCCTCGCACGCTCTCACGGGGTGCCGCCACGCCACCACCAGTTCAACGCGACTCCTCGCCGAACCCATCGCGGCGGCATGCGGGGTCTGAGCCTCGGCCGCCCCTCAGGGGCCTCATCGGTGACGCAGCGTTCGTCGACTTATGCTGGCGGCGCCGGTCGCGTGGCTACGCTGGCGCGCGCTGGGCTGCTGCCGGGGGCTCCGGTCGGGGGAGGTGGGGATGGACACCGCAGCCGGGACCGGCTAAGGGGACCGGGGCCGTGCCGTCGCCGATCGGGAGCTCGGGGCCGCTCCATCCCCGTCGAGAAGGGGAGGCCGGGCCACGCCGCCGGCCGGGGGGGAGGCCGTGGGATCGCGTCGCGGCGCCGCCCGGTGGGGAGGGGCAACAACGCCGGCGCCCTTGAGAGGGAGGATAGAGGCCGCCGCCGCCGCCGGTGGGGTGGGGGGTGGGGGCCGGGGCTCGAGTGTGTGGTGGCCAGTGGAGGATTGGTTAGGGTTTGGTGGGATATATATGGATGGGCCTGGTGGGCCGATTGATGGTGCTGGTGGGCCGGTGGATGGGCCCAGCCCGGGTTGGTGGGGGTGGTTCAATCGACTGGCCGTACGTGTAGTTTGGGCTGGGGCTTCCAACGAGTTATTAGAAGCCCTATGCTCCTAATAACATACCTATATATATAGGTGTGATAATTACCAGAGCATGTGAGCGGTAAAAATACGTGTGATAATTACCAGAGCATTATTTTGTTGAGTAAATAATTGCTTCCTGGCATGTGAGCGGTAAACTTTCATGTTCTAATCACCGGCTACTTAGTGAGGTGTCCGATATATTTTTGTTTGACCTATAATTTTGGATGTAATTATTTGTAGTAAGAAGCAGTGATTATTTGTAGTAACAAGTTTTAATTATTTGTGCACGGAAACTAATCATCGCACAATGTTACATTTGCTTATATTATTTGTAGTAAGAGCCAGAATGGACATGTTGCCTTCTATTATTATTACAACAATATTAGATGAACACTTATTGAGAAAAAAAAAACAACATCAGACATTACGTATACAATGTCTCCCCGCCTCTATACACCTCGCACGGCCACAGTGTCTTTTTATTGTGCAGATGGACTCGGATCTCTTGCTCCTTCGCTGGCAGAGTTGTACCCAGTTTGCCAACATGCAAGCATATCCTTCACTTCAATATAGTGATGCGGAACTGTGTGCTCCATAATCCGAGGGTAAAAAGAGAATATTTTAGATAACAGAAATGACACAAATTGTAGAATTATTATCATACAAGCTGATCATACAAAAAAAACATGTACTAATCTTCAACTCGCGTGCAGATTCAGAATCAGGGGAGAAAGGGAGGGGCACTGACCTGCAGATGCACATGCATGTGCAGATCAAAGTTGTCATACCAGCCATGCATGTTTTTATTATGGTGCGGTCAAAGTTGTCATACCAGCCATGCATGCACTCATTCGTAGGGCTCCTGTCAACAGGGGAGGGCTGTAAATGTGTCAATTAGGGTTTAGGCTTTTAATACCTCCCGGTCCCTGTTTCACCGGAGTGAATCTGGATAGGATATATATATGAGTTAAATGCACCAGGGGTACATGAACTTGTAACGGTGTGCCACTTAGGTCCACGAACTTGCAAAACGCATATTTGGGTCCTTAAACTTGTCAAGTGGTGCATCACAGGTCCATGCCAGCCACATGGATATATTTTGCTGACATGGCGTGCTACCATGGCATGATTTTTTTTTTTTAAACCCTTACATAAATTTTTTTATATAAAAATAAACCCTCACTGTCCAGGCTGCCCACCAGCTCCTGCTGCTGCGTTGGCAGCGACTGCAGCACCAGCGCCCGCGCCGACGATAGTAGGTGGATCGCGTTCACCAGGTCCTCCAGTCCACCACGGCGCGGGTCACGGAGACGAGGCGCTGCTGCCGTGCAGCGGGGCGAGGACGGCGACGCCTTGTTGGCGGCAGACTCGAGATCGGTTCCCAAAGCGCCCGCCGCGTGGTCGCTCCGGACGAGCTCCCATGGTCGGTGTCATAGCCGTAGCTAGCGCCCGTGCTTGCCATGGCCTTTCACTCCTTTTTTTCCGTGATGCTGCATGCCATGACCTGTTGCTTCTTTTTCCGTGAGGCCATGACTGTCCGCTCTCGGCACGCCCAGCAAGCAAACTAATGGGCTGGGCAATGGTACATGGATGGACGTACGTGATGGAGAATGCTAGCCTGGTAGGGAGGTAGGCGACTCCAGCTCCGGCACGGCCGGAGAGTATCATCATCCTGACGAACTCGTCATAGTTGACCTGTCCATCCCATCAAGATCAGGCGATCATCTGCTTGACCTCCTCGTCGTGGCATACAGCGCCTCCTGTGGCGGTTTGGTCGATCACGCGCACGCCCGATATACGGAGACGAACGCAGCTTCTTGCACAGGGACGTCGACGTACGGCGACGAAGGCATGCAAGAAGCTAGCTAGCTGGGAAGACTCGAGAGGCCATGCATGTGGTCGATTTGCTTGTTGTTTAGCACACATTCCATCTCCTCGCCTCGGCCGGTGCCCAGGTGCTCCACCTATACGCGCCACTGCTGCAGTCGCCGCAGACGCAGCAGCAGCTGGTGGGCAGCATGCACACGGAGGGTTTATTTTTATATAAAAAATAAATGTGAGGGTTTAAATGAAAAAAATGATGCCATGTTAGCACGCCATGTCAGCAAAATGTGTCCACGTGGCTAGCATGGGCCTGTGATGCACCACTTGACAAGTTTAAGGACCTAAATGTGCGTTTTGCAAGTTCGTGGACCTAAGTGGCACACCGTTACAAGTTTATGGACTCCTGATGCATTTAACTCTATATATATCCTATCCAGGGTAGTGACTATTAATCGCTACCCGACCACGCTGCGACACCCCGCCCTGCGAACCAGCCGAGGCACCCGCGCGCGCTCGTCCGTCTAAGCCAGCCACGTGGGTCGTGTGAGTCCCCACCACGACGACCAACGCCCGCGCATGACGCTGCATGAGGGTCTTCGATCGCTCTTTTTTGTTGAATGATTTTGTTTTTTCATTTTATTTTCTTTTGGCCGCTCGTGAGTCTCAGCAGGTTTCAAGCCGACCTTTTTTTTTTTTGAACCGTTTTTTTTTTTCCGGCTACCCGTGACATTCGCATTCGCATGGCCAGGTTTCTGAAGCCATTTTTCACGCAAACAGTATTTTGCAAATCAAAAGGCAGGATTGACCGTCCTGTTTAACTTAGTTTCAGGTATTTTAAGTCTTCTTGTTTTCCGATTAATATTACATTATTACTTATTCACTTCTGTTCCCAAGGATTAGTGAAAACATATAGTTCCTATAATCGCTGCAACTGATCTATTTTTTTGATGAAAAAAATAGACTTTCCTTTTGATCGACACAAATCTGCTATTGAATGGGTAAACACTTATAATAAGCACAGCTTTTCAGCAAGATCAAGTACTCATAACAAATTCCTGTACACTTTTCTAAAACAAATTACTGTAAACTTTCTAAAGTGACGGCGCTGGTCATGAGCACCACCATCGTAAGATGCTGATCACAACATTCTAAAGTCACCTTGCTGATCACTACTTTCTAAAATGAGACTACTTCAAGGCAGAATTAAAGAGATTTGTCTGAATCTTGTGTGCCTGGTTCTCTTATGGAAAGGTAGGTAATGCAGCAGCGCAAGCTTCATATCTGTTAAAAGATCTTGCAACAAAAAGTATTACTGATATGAACTGTCAATCTTCCATAATGAATAGATAATAGACACTTCGCACATCGAACTAAGGTGATCCATAATGAATAGATAATAGACACTTGTGCTAGGACACCTAGTCGCCTTTGACGCAATGATTATGAGTAGAGGATCCATAAATAATTCACATCAATCTAGTATATCACATTTAACCGAGCATATCTAATAGTTTAGAGGTAGGCCACAGGGAGACCTACAATTGTGGTACTGAACTAAAAGCATCAATCCAGCATAAGAAAGGTTCTTACCAGCAAAAAAATTATAAATTTGAATATAGAAGTATAATTAATGTATCGACAGCCCAAAATAAAATAGCATGATTCTCTACTGCACATGCAGGCTTAGATAAGTAAATTCAGCTTAACTGAAACCATGAGATAGCCAAGTTGATACTCAATCTATGTACAAAAAGGTCAAAATAACAACAACATATATTCAATGATGCCGTAGAAGTTTGCTTTATCATGATTAACATGGTGTCTGGTGCAAGTGATAAAAAACATGGAGACACCAAGCAAAATCTCAATTTGACAAATATGAGATGACCTAATGAGCAGTATATACATGAATTTCAGATTGCTGATAGATGCGGTCATGGCTCAAAAACTGAAGGCAGCAGCATATCAAAGGTTGTAACATTGATCACCATGGAAAGCATAAACATTTTGATGCAATGTTTTCCAGACGTTTTCCATGTACTGATAAAAACAATAGAATTTGAGCTAAATAATGCACTATTGTAGAGCAAATAAAAGATCCATAACCCAAAATGAATTAACCAAATATTGGCTGAACATTCTTTCGAGTTTACAAACTTAGATTTATATACTTGGCTTCAACAGTAAATTACGATTATTGCTCATCCAACATTGGCTGATGTGGTGTTATTTTTAGATCCTATGATTTATTTAAAATAACAATATGAGGGCACACAATGCAAGGTCTGACAGTATATCATTACAGGATGCAATCAAACAATGCAAAAAGCAAAAAAAGATATATATAGCAGAAAAGGGGTAACTTCAACTTGAAATAATTAGTGGTAATATCTAGTTACTGAACTGGTCTCCCTCAACTATGGTAATATGCCACCATCCACCAGCTCTCCCTGAATGGATTAGAATTGAGAAGCTTTCTTGCTCGGTCAGCATATCGATGCACAGTTACAAGAACAAGTACTGAAGGCTAACCTTACCACAAGTGTAGGAGGCGAGGTTGCAGGCCAGGGGGCTGCGCAGCAACATCCCTCGGGAGCTATCTCCGAATAAATACACTATGTTTGGAACACACAAAAACAATTGGAGATTATGAACTCTTTGTTCAAGTCAGAGAAACCAAACAATGTACAGGGCAATAAAAGTATGAAACACATCAGTAGAACCAAAATACTAGGAATGTACCAAAATATGGTGTATGCCATGAGCTAACAAAAAGAATACACTATTATGCTGCCGCTATTGTTTAACTCTGCATAACAATATATGATTTTTTAAAGTAACAAGGTTATCTTCGACTCGAGAAAAAGCCTTATTAAAAAAAAAAAAAAAGAAGTGCATTGTGTTTAATTGTTTATAACACCACCAATTGTTTGAAAAATTGTCCTGTAGGCATGGCTAGCAGAAACATTTTGTTGCTTCCAAAGATGTAGCTTATCACTGGAATCCAGAAATTGGACTTAGCTATAATGGCGAGGGAAGTAATGATTCAGAGAACATCTACATTTGACAGTAAAAGTAAACTGAGTTATCTACAAGTGGCTTCTAGATATTTGGCATTACATATAGAAAAGGAACCGAGCTGTAGTCCAAACCCTGAAGCAAGAAAGAAAAGATAAATCAAAATTGGAGAGATCAGAAAGGAAAAGTAGTGCTGAATTATTGAAGGCTAATTATTATGTTTGCATGACAAAGGTAAATTCAGATTTATTTATAACATTTTTTATTCTTATAGTGCTGATCACAATTTTTAGAATCCTGACAAGGCAATTATTCCATTTTCACATCAGATAGGACTAAAATTACAGAATTAACATTTAGGTCTTCTGCAGGTGATGAATCTTCCACATAGCATTTAGACTTGATAAACTTGGAACTCTAAACACTTACAATTAGGAAACATATGACCACATAAACAGAACATGGTAAAGGTCTAAAGGATGACTCTTCTAAATGTCAACACAAAAATCCTCCAATCATGAAATGGACTTGATGAAAAGTAATTCATAGGAAAATGCATCATCTTAACCCATTCTGCCAGTAGTATCAATGAAACATGCATAATTTTGAAGCCTAAAGCGCCAACATAACATGAAGTGCCTGCCTGTTTGTAGTCCTTACTCAAGTAATAAGAACTAAATAATAGATTTCTAACAAATTCAATTTGAAGATGGTATTTGATTGTTAGTTTGGTAAGAATCAAAACCAGCCTGTTTACTAATAGAATTGTACATAGACCCTTTAATTATTACCATGCGAAGTGTTTGTAGTCCACTATTGCTGATGGAGAGCAGATGAAACAGACACCTACTGGAGCAGGGCTAACTAAAATGATCAATAGCAGAGATAACAGATAGTCCATGGCCACTGCTATGTAGTCCGGATTATAAAAACAGACTAGTAGTAGGAAAAGTTTCTCAAGATCTGTGTGCCTGAAATAATGCACACAAACAACAGAAATGGTTATGGGCGCGCTGTCCATACAGTGGCCATAAATCACAGGCAGGTTAAATTCATAGATGTCACTACACAAAAAGGAAGTTGATTTGACGCTTCAATCTCTAACTAAATAAAAATATGAACTAACAGCATGTCCAAACAAGCCAAGCGAAGAAGAAAACAAAAATGAAGACAACTTGAGGACTGGATGCACCTGTGGTGGTGGGAGAAGCCACAAATACAACCTAACTTCATGGGGATCAGCTGCTAGCCTGCTAATACTGGCAGCAGTCTCATATCATAGTTCTTTTAACAAATATTTCAGTGAAACAAAAACACAAATCAGTTCAAGAAACTGTACCAGCGAAGCTCAAATAAGTGATGTGATGCAGAAATCAAATTGACACATAAGCTAGAGCTCATGAAAATTTAGAGAATATAAAACCAAATACAAATAGTTCATCTGGGTTGATCTAAAATGGAGATACTGAGCCTGGTAATCCTTAAACTCAGGACATGAATCTCACCTTGAATCAACGTTGTGAAGTCATCTGACTAATCATAATTAGTTGAGATTAGTCAGGTTGATCGGTGCATGGCGATCCGCGATGCACTACAGTTAGTCCAGGTCAGTCGCGGTTAGTTGGGCTGATCAGAGCCATGGCCACTAGGATATATTAGACGATTTGATAACATTGCCTTGAAAATGGAAGGAGATAAGACAAACAAGCTTCTAATTTCAGTGTTCGTAAATTATTTTTATTATAAACACTAGGTACTTCTAGCTTCCAGGCCTTTCTTCTAAAAATGGACTAGTTCTAGTTATGTGAGTTAAAACCAACAAATACAAGATCCAGCCAGGCAAATAACTAGAACTCCCAGGCAAATAACTAGAACTCCCAGGCAAATTGGGTAGTACTGGGCACGTAATACTCCATATTTTTCAGGAAGAGAAAGTTGTACCAAACACCACCGTAGGCCAACCATGCCAAACAGGAAACCATGCTTCCCCAACGAAAACAAAACATCACTGCTTTGCCTGACAAGTGGTCCCATTGTTGAGCTTCGAATGATTTCAAGATAGCTGAAATCAAAATTAATTCATTTAAATAACATTGCCGCACCTCCTCAAGCAGAAACACGGCAGTAGTTCCATGGTCTACAATCTAAAGAAAACTAGGCTTGGGAGTGAACTAATCAATCTCAAAATCGACATAGTAGGATGGGTTCTTTCTATTATACCTGGATTGCACATGTCACTACTGCATTCTCCTGATTATGCTAGTAATTAGTAAATAGGCAAAAAGAGTGCTAGCTTAAAATGGAACAGTTTCACTTGATCAAATTTTAGGTTGTGACTGAACTCTGACTTAATATTGCATTGTGTAGCTGATTAGGTCTTGGCAACAAACATTTTAGCTCTCCTGAGTTGAAAAAAATACTGATATATTCCTTGTCAATTCTCCCATGTCGTCCTGCCCTGATGCATGGGTCCTAACAATGGCAAGCTGTATGCGTGTGAGATGGTTTACCTCAAAAAAAATCATAACAAATCTGCTCTATCCATGTATCAAACGAGGCAATACAGGATTACATTTACAGCTGAGGGGGGCTGATCTGTCCTGCAGCATGTACATCATCATACATCGTTACAATGAATCACATGTCTATTGCCTCCACCATGGATCCTGCGGACGCCATGCAATTTTCATGTCATGTCAGGTTATAATATGTGAGAAAACCAGAACTCTCCCTCCATAGATCTAGCCACGATTTAAGACAAAATTAAAACAAATCATAAGGATATGATAACTGAGAGGAGGGGGCTGACCACGCCAAGGCCAGCAGAGTCCCTCTTGCCTCCACAACCAGCTCGCATCACATCACCTGGACGGCGGCAACCTGATGAGGTGAGAAAAGAACGGGTGTGGGGTGAACCGGTGGGGCGATGAGGAAATTTGATACCTAGCAACCGCGGGGCAGGTGCGGCGAGCTCGCCGGTGCCGATCGGGAGCAGGGGCGGTGGCGAACTGAGGTCGCGGCGCCGAGGGCGGTGGCGATCCGTGGTTCGCTAAGCGGGTGGCGGCGATTGCGGTCTTCCAAAGGGCGGCGCGAGCTAGGCCTCCTGCGGGCGGGGCGACGGCGATCCGCGCTTGTCGCCAGAGAAGAGCCGGCCGTAAAGCGCCACCGAAGAGGTCACCGCCGGGCTGCAGAGGCAAAGCAGCGGAAGGTCGCGGAGGCGCCGGAGGCCGCGGAGGCGTGGACCGGCCTCGCATGATGAAGAGGCGAAGGGGAGAGGTGGCGGCCAGCTGTGCTCGTGGCGCGGCGGGGGAGGCGAGCCGGGCGAAATCGGCGGAGGGGCGGCGAGCTGAGCGAAACCGGCGTCTCCTCCGGTCCTCCCCACGATCTCAAAATTATTAGAACGAAAAAAATAAAACACGGTAAAGAGGACCGGCGCGGGAGCGGTCGTGGTTGGCTCGGGTGTGAGGTGGAGCCGGAAACCGGCGCGCCCGTGGTTGGGTCGGTCGGTAAGTTGGGCTCGCTGATTTGGACTCGGTAGTGATTATTATTCACTACCCAAAGTACCTATCTATACCTACATTAATAGAGAAAATTTCCGCCAAAAATTTTCTTCCACCTTTTTTCCTTTCCCCTTTTTTCCTTCCCTCTTTCCTTTCACCTTATCAGGCCACCCGCCAATATTGTTCCTTGTCCAAATAGGACTCCTAGAGAGCTGTGTACAATACCAAATAGGACTGCATACGTCCGCCATACAATAGCAAATATGGTCCAGGTACAATCCTGCAACTTCTATCTATACCTACTAATAAAGAGAGAAAATTTCTTGACTTTTTTTGGGTCTGCCCCTTCCGCTGGTAATCTGTCCCTCGGTCATTAAGAGTCCGTCCAGAAGTACCGCTAGAAGTACCGCTATTCTTTTTCGTTCGACAAAATTTCCGTATGCCAACGTGTGCTCTTCTGTTTCCGTTCGCAACTCTGCTACTCCTACTCCTACCTATATACGGTTCCTACGATACTACACAGGAACCGAGCGAACGAGGCCGCAGACGCCTCGCCTCTGCCAGCCTCCTCCCCCCGCTCCCGTGCCCGTGTGCCAGCCTCCGCGTGGTGGGGAGAGCAGGGGGCAAACGTGGCTTGGGAATAGGCCGAGAATCCACACGGACGTCACCGGCATCTCGCGGACATCGCTGGCATCTCTTGGCCGAGGCTGGTTAGTCTGTTGGATAAGATGGAGATCCGAGAAATAAATAAAGGAGGAAAAAGAAAAATAGATACGAGAGGAAAAAGAATATAGAAGAGGACACATTACAGCGCGCATGAGATGGTGTGGGCTGTGGGATTTCCCGTCTGCTGGGATTGGTTTCTTATTGTTTAATCCAGCATGTGAACAAATTTAGTGAGAGGACTGAGACTTTCAGTGCAATGGAATTTATTGACTTTAAGAGTTAAGGTAAGTCTAAGTAAATTCAATTAACATAGCTACTCTCTTCGTCGATCCCATCCCAGTGTTTTAGGTTTGGAGGATGCTAAGCAACAAAGGCCTCATTCAGTGGCCGATATGGATCATAGAATAATTAAATTTATTATTTTTTAAGAAAGGATACAAAATATAAATAGATATGTAATATCTCATCATCGTTTTTTTCATTAAAGGTTTATAGTTTTATCTTCAGTTGCAACGCACGGGCATATTTAATTTTTTTATGATTTATGCTTATACAAGTTAGACAACTCACGACGAGCGATGATACGAAGTCCAGTTTATATTGGGTTATATTGATTTCTGATTCCAAGATGTTGAATTAGCTCATTAAATTTATATAAAAGGTAAACATAAATAAGTACAAATAATTTATAAATGGTTAATTTTATTTCTCCCGATTTGAACGCAGGCGATATTTCCTAAGATATATATATATACATGGTGTAGCATAGGTTATACTACACCAAGACACAGCTTACCCTGTATCCAACTAGCATCGCGGGCGCACTGAACCAGCCCCTCCCGCGGTCCCCGCTCCTCCCAACCAGACCGGCCCCCGCGGACCACGCCAGCTGGGCCAGCACACGCCCCGCACTTCTGCTTCCCGTTTCCCCACCTCTTGCTGTTTTTTTTTAATTCAGCCGTGAATGCGGACATGCAGCTTTCTGTTTCCATGCACACATTCGAAGGCTACATGCAGCGGTGCAGTAGTGATAGTGCCAGGGTCTCCGTGTAGGAGTTTTTTTTTTTTTTCAAAGCCGACTTTTTAGCCACAAGATGTAGCTTTTGACCGCATGCATTACTAGTATGAAAGCATTACTTCATTATGGGGCCCAATATGAATACTAACGTGCCGCTCATTTTAATAAAAACACCTATACTTAACAAAGTATTTTCGAGTATTTTTGTCAATACCTAGTCAAGTATTTTCTAGTATTTTTTTGTCAAGATTCTGTAAGTATTTTCGTTAGTATTTTTATCAGTATCTTGGTACACCCGGTACAACAGCTCCAGTATTTGCCGATATCTCTAAGTAGTTGCCAGTAATTTTGGCTAGTATTTTTGTAAGTAAGTAGTTGTTAGTATCTACAAGTATTTTGTCAAGATATCAAGTATTTCGTCAAGTATTTTTGTCAGTACCTTGGTACACCGGTACCATTGCTCCAGTAGTTGCCAATATCTGTAAGTAGTTGCCAGTATTTGTTTGACCGTAGCTCGGATAGTTAAGTAGTTGTTGTAATGTAACCTCTCTAACAATTCGGGCCCACCCCGCACTGTCATTGTCCTTAAGACCTTTGACAATTTTGTGCGGATACACCCGATAACTTAAGAAGCCCTCGTTGATAACTCATACCGGGATCAACAAAGGAGTAGCTACAACATTACAATATTTGTTATAAAAAAATATAAATCGAGTGCGGAAGAATAATAACATTAATTTTACAAATTGTGTGAATAAGTTACACTTAAGCAAACTTAACTTTATTGCGGAAGCTAGGTAGAACGGAAGATAAAACCGGATCATGTCGTGCCCACCGACATAACCTTGGTTAAACAAAGACGAGTCAAGAGACCGCACGCAGGGGTCAACAAACCCCGAAGTGCGGGAGTACTCAACAAGACTTACCCGACCAAAGAAAATAGGAGAAGACTCGGGAATCTTTGGTCTAATAGGATTCAAGGTAAGGCTTTAGCAAGAATCAAGGACTCTTTTTGCGTAAAAGCTTACTAATAGTGAATCCTTACTTTCAATGTTTTAATCCCAATTTAGTATCTCACCTATTCTAGGTGATCTTACACTATAGCAAACACTTGTAGCAGTTCCATCACTTAATTCATTTCTTCCTTTGTTCCATAATTAAACCTCAATGTAAGTCGGGAAACCGAGTCTCCATATCCGAGAAGCACGGCGATTTCGAAATCGATTAACCCGGTGGGGAGTTCTTTCCACACACGACATATGTAGCACTTAAGCTTGCATATATCAACCCTTTCTTGGATACTCAAAACGGAACCGCGTCCCCCACGCCACCCGAGAATACCGTACACCTCCAATCCGGGACTTTAACCCACGAGGGTAACATGTACTCCCGCCATCTCTCCACTCCCAAAGTCTTGGCGGTTTATGCGTTCCGATTTGACACCCCCAAGATCAGGCTTACCGGAGTATGTGTAATGGGAACTAGGTCGACTTGTGATGGGATGACACCCATGACAGACGTGCCATTGGTCCAACGACCTCAGGCCAGACGGTGCGTTCCATAGTCTCGGTTACCACGGGCCTACACGTTTCAAGTCCTTAATCGATAAGCCGGAAATACTACACTGAGACTCCATTCTCAATGCAAATTACCCGACCGGTCTCAATTTCAAAACCATATCCCAGTATGGTTCCATCATATAACATCCTTTTTCATCAAAAGCCTCTTCGGGCTATCATAAGGGACTTGTCACATTTTGACTCAAAAGTCTAACTAATATAGCCATGCTAAGCGTTCTAGCATTTTAGCAAAACAGGTTATCAAGGTGGATATCGAAATAAACAAGGAATGGTAATGCATCAATTAGGTTGTCACTCAACTCCTATCACCTAATGCAGAACATAAAGCAAAGGTGATATAAAGCTTTGTAAAACACAAGGAAATGTTTAAATGAACCGGGGCTTGCCGGGTTGCGTGGAAAGTCGATTCTGAAGAAAGATTGTGAAGTCAAACTTGACATTATCCTCGTCGATGAACGGATCTTCTCTGAAGCTTGATCATCGCGAACCATATCAATATCTTCTCCAAAGCTTTATCATCACGATTCGACTCACTCTCGTATACTCTACACGTGGATAATGATGCATGCTTTAGCGTGATGGAATGGTAAACATGATGCGTGATGATGCATGAAATAATAAACAACTTAAATACTACTTTCCTTCACGATAAAGTTGCAACCTAACAAAACCAACTTGTTGAACTACTCTACAAGATATCATCACCATTGCCTAAGGAGCTCTCAAGGACCATCTGATAGTGGTATGGTTTAGGGTTCACAAAACAACCCGAAAGTCTCTCATAAAACCTAAGTCGGAAGTCACTAATCATCTCTTTTTCTAATTAAATAAATAAAGCATAAAATAGAAAATTATTTAACTTTCTTCAATGGACCCCAAACTTTTTCCACAAGTAGGTCACATCATAAAAACAGCACCAAAATAATTTTCATGATTTTTGGATAAATAAAATAATTATTAAAAATCAAGGAAGATGCATTTTTCAATTAAAATTTGTATTTTTAAATCATGCAAGAACTATTCAAAATCAAAGTTTCAAAATTTTCATAAATACTAGACATCATGAAAAGGCTATACAAAAATTTTCAGAATTTTAGAAGCTCTATTTAAATTTATATGAAAATAACAAAAACAGATACTATTCATATAAAAGAAATTGGAAATTCATTTGTTAAAAGAAAAAAGGCCTTCGGGCCTAATCTGCCCAACACTATGTCAACAGTGCGGTCCAGTACTGTGTCGGCCCATGTGAACAGTAAAAGGCCGGCCCAATTACGGCCTGCCTGGACCTTGACTTGGGAAAATTATAAAAAGAACCCTGGACTTTTATGAAATTACAAAACAGTACAAAACACTATTCACCTGTGTCACAAGACTTCTCACCTAGCTCCCTGAAGTTTTCCGATTTTACAATTAAGTCCTCCTTCTCTTCTCTTCTCCTCTCCTCTTCTTCTTTCTCCGATGCCGCGCATTGGTGGGGGGAGGGGCGGCGTTTACCGGCCCCGTCGGCCGGCCGGCCGACGGCGGGGAGCGGCGGCGAAGCCGGCGGCAAGACCGAGCCGCACCCACTCCCCCGCCCTAGCTCGGTTTGGAAGTAGCCCATAGGGGCCTCGCCACGCGCTGCCGGCCGGGGGCGACGGCCACGGCGGCAACGGGCGGCGTCGGCGGCGGTGAGCACGGGCGAGGAGGCTACCGGAGGGCTTAACACGGAGCAAAGGCGATGCGGGGACGCGCGCAAAGGCGGATGGTGGTGGCTGGGATGGGGAAGAACGACGACGGCCACGGAGCTTAGCCGGCCGTCCATGGCGCCCGCGTCGCGGCGCAGCCGCGAAAGGTGAGCGAGCGCGAGAAGGAGCGGGGGCCGGGCCGGTTGGGGACGGTGGCACACTCGGACACGCCGCCTCCAACCTGGGCAGCCAAACGCCGGACGAAGTCGCCACGGAGAAGCATCGGTGGCGGCAATGGAGTGGATGCGCTCCCCGACGCGAAAATCCTTTGGGGCATTCCATCGAACATTTGACGCGTGTCAACGGAGGTCGGTTTGATGCCGGTTTGGGCCATTTCTCGGACCGAATCTTGACATGGGCCAAGAGGCAAAAATGTTCTCCACTGATCAACCTTCATTTTTCATAACAGGCCCATGATCATTAACTTTCAGATTAAGAGATAATCATCTCCAAAACTTGCATTGTCAACGACTTAATGATACTTGTAAATGATTGTCAAAACCTTGTCAAATCAAATCCGATCGATCTCAACTTTTGATATGTTGGTCTTCAAAGCATAAACTCAAATCCGTGTTTTTGGTCCAACTCAAGTTGCTTAACAAAATCTCGAGAACGCGAGACGCCGATCGGTCGGACATCGATTTCAGACTTAGAAAAATTCTAAGTCCCAAGTTTGACCTTCTCTTTCAACCTGAATTTTGCAAATTACTCTCAAAATTTGAACTAAACTCAAAAATTTCCAAAAAGTAACCCCCTTAATTTTTTTCAAGATCTACAATTTTCTCAATTGGAGCATTTTCAAATTCAGCCTAGAAATATGACTTTTTGAAAAGCAGCTCCAAATTTTGAAATTTGAATTCAAAATTACTTTTAAAATCATGTAACAACTTGAAAAACTTTGTACATGACTTTTGTTCCTCTCAACAAGATCTACAAACTAGCTTTTGAAAGTTTTCTCAAATTTTGCATAAATTTTGAAATATAGAAAAGGGGGCAAATAGAGTTTGAATGAAATTCAAAATTACCTTAAAATTTTGAACTAAACTTTGAAAACTCAAAATACCAACTTTGTTCAATTTTGAAAACTCTACAAAAATGCTTTAATGACCATACCCAAAATCTTGATAAATTTTGAATAAAATAAAAGGGGACAAACTAGGGTTTGAAATCCAGGGGTTTCCGACAAGGGGGGGACAGTTTCGAACCGATTCTTTTCGCGTCTCTTCGACCGACGACTTGACCATGAACTAATACACTTGTCTTTGGCCAAATCCATTGCTTAACCGGTAATTAACACTGGGTGTTACAGTCCCTTCCCCTTAAATAAATCTCGCCCCAAGATTTGGGATAGAAGACTTTTAAAGGAAACGAAGACATGTTACCTTTGATCTTTGTCCATAGAATTTCCTTCATTGACTCCCATGAAACATTGTTACTTCTCCTTGCATATCTGGCTTGTCCAATCTTTGAGTTAGGATGGGAATTCTTCTCACCGAAGACCCCCGATCACCCCCACTCAAAACTGTACAAGACACCTCGTATAAGAATTATCCTTTATAGTCGATCGCCCAACATTTTTCAGCTTTCGTCCCAAAACCAATAAGCAACTCATAGACCCTTTTGTTGTAAAAGAACACAAAGTGCCTCTAGAGAGTTTTTCCGTTTCTTTCGTCTCTAATGACTTGACCAATAGCACTCATAGTCCTATTACCCTTTCGGTTAAGAAGCCGATCCACACACTCAAGTGTTTGCGTCAGAAGAACTATTCAATCTTCTCCACCAACTATGGTGTGCTCGGCTTAAGTATTGGGTGACGAGAATTCCCGCGACGTGGAGGCGAGTAACTGGCCGAGGTCATGAAGGGATTCGATATGGTGTAATGGCAAGAGCTACAAGCAAACATGGCACACAAAGAGAGGAAGAAAGAGGGCGTGGTGCAGGAGAGGTACAACGAAACTGCACACGAAAGCGAGTGAGAGAGAGGCCAGGATGTTCACGACATTCAGAAAAACACGTGGTGGCAAAAGGATGCCACAATGATCCCGACTTTTAGAAATGGTTAAACAGAGTCCCCTATCTATTACTTCTTGTAGTCCGTTAATGTTGATGTCGGTGACTTGCTCTTCAAGGGCTCCCTTTTCTTGTAACCTTGAGAAGGAACTCACAGAGCAACTGATCCGATATACAAGTCCTCGGAAAGAATATAGATAGTAATCAAAGAAAATCATGGTAAGGGAATGCTTAGTGTAGTTTTGTAATGGATCATGATTAGAAATCATTAATCATAATACCACGGCCAAAACCACAACCATGGAGAGAATTCAAATGATAAAAATTGGTGGTGACCAAGGATTTACAAAGGAAAGATAACAGCCAAAGAAAGTTCCAAGGTGTGGAGTCAATATAAAGGTGATTTCAAGATCAAAGCCAAGGAAGTTTTAGAGATCAAAGAGAAATTGTATGGCATCGGGCTTCTTTCTTGAAGAAACGTCTAAAAAAAGTTCAACAGAGACTTGACATGGTTCCACACGGCACAACATAACCCGTGACAAAGATTTACGATAACGTCCTAATGGAACTAGGGTTCAACCAAAGTACACACAAGGCTTAATGTTGAAACACAAACAACAACCAAAGATTGACACCCCTTTTAGATAACATGTGAAACATCATATGTGCATTACATGAATGCTATAAGCAACATATGCAATGCAATGATGCTTGCTAATGATGCAGCAAGATGATCATGAACATGTGGGATGTGAAGATCCTTTCCCCTTAAAAGAAATCAAATTTCGAGATTTCAAAGTGACAAATCCCGTGAAGACAAGTAATGGGAAAGGAATTACGTCAAAGATATTGACTTATAAGAAAGTTTTGCAAAATAACAAAAATTAGTATCAAGATTACAATTAGGATCAAAAGATGATTGCAACCAATAAGGGGCTTTGAAATTTCAAAAGAATACGGATGTGAATTTCCAAAAGAGTTCGCGAACGAAAGTGAAAGCACGATAATCGTGGAATTATAGTGAAGTGAAGAGCATGTGTCGAATAGAAGAAGTCAAAAAAACACGACACATGTATGAGTTAAGAAATCAAGGA
>JADLZK010001037.1:0-81358 GCA_015847255.1 Hyparrhenia diplandra
CACTATCATACATTTTATACCGCCAACTTAGCTCTAAATAAGAGGGAAAAGCACACTTATGTCATATAAACCTTTACTACTCACCTAGTTCCTCTTGTATTCGAAGAAAATCTGTTTTGCGGGAACAAACACGAAAACAGGTGAAAGTACGCCAAATAAAGGAGTGAAACACAACTCAAGGAATGCGCTTTGCCAAGGGGAGCACCACCAGACCAAATCCGATGCAAACCAGGCCAAAGCACCCCCAAGGACGCGACCTACAATGGGCCACAAGCCCACCTGCGAAGGCACGACACCAGGCGGGCCAAACTGGGCCGGCCGCCGCAAGCGCGGCGCCCGCCGCAGGCCTGGCTCCGACCCCGCCGCGCCTTGCCCCTTGAGCTGTCCTGGAATAGGAGAGGCGGTTGCATGCGGTGTTTTTAGCCTTGGCGCCAAAACTTACTCGAAGAGGCGGTTGCATGGATTGGAGCATTGCATGCGGAGAACCTCCCTCGGAATACACGGTTGCATGGCGCCCAAACTTTCACCATGTGCGCCCCAGACTCATGTGGCGGTTGCATGGTTTAATCCCGCCGCCAAAACTCCCCGCCAAAACTCCTAAAACTTCCCATGAATAAGGAGAGCCCTCCATTCTCCTTCCTCTTTTCCTATATAAAGAAGGCCACCCCTCTCTTTACAAACACACACACCTTGGAGCCATTCCTCCTCTACACACACACACACTTTAGACTTAGGATTAGTTTGTGAATAGGCAAAGCTTCATTGGAAAGCTTGTACTTTGGAGAAGAATCTCGGTATGAATACAAATATGATTTATTCCAAAGTCTTGCTCTCATCTTATTATTATAGTTGTGCTATAGAACTAGAGCAAGGTTTTCATGTTATAATCTTGACGTATGAACTTGCATATAGTTTATATGTTATTGTCATAACATGTTGTTCCTGTGACATAATCATGGCATGCGAACTAGGCTATAGTTCCTACGTTATGATTTCGTCATATAGAACTTTATGCTTAATCATTCATGCAATATATATCATGAGGTCTAGATGGCGGTCGGTCTGTCGTACCTTCGGGTTTGCCCATATTCTTGCTCGTTGATCCGTAGGGTCAGAGTCCATGGGGGATATGGGTAGTTCCTTAGTGCACGCGGGCATGGAGCCCGGGTGCACGGGAGCCTTTGGGATATGTCGGTGCCCCACGGTAGTGAGGTAGGCGGCAGGTGGTGACAGCCCTGTCCGTCCCTAGCACTCCTCCACGTTCGGGTATTGAGTAGGAGTTCTGAAAGTGTGCAAATTTGGCGAGACCACTGTACCGGGCATCTCCCCGACCATCTCACTTTGTCTATATACCTTGTATGATCATTAACTTGTTCTTAGCACAATTATACTAGAACATGCCTACTTCACTTAGGACATTCTTTTATTCTTTGTTTTCTCTTTTATCCTTAACCGTTGGCTCAAGTGTGTGTCACACTATCTTAAAACCTATCACGACTTACCCCTGTATTGAGTATTGGTTTATTATGCAAACATGTTATCTTGCCATATCCAAGTTGGAGTCTTTTACCATGCCTTCCCATGGGAAAATATAAATGAACGATACCCGAATACTCCCGGGTGAAATGCTACATCGATAATTCTGTGCGCTTGCGGACTTGTTCTGTAAACGTTCAGAACTATCGTTAAGGTATTCTTGGGCAGCATTGCTAATACTAGCAATGATGCTAAGAAATGCCAACAAGCATTTCGGTATTTGCACGAGGGGAAGGCATTGGTTAAAAGAAACCAGTTGGATATGTTCATGATGATATGCGTGTATAGTAGCCATTACTCATGCAGGCTAATCTTTTCATGTTTTCTCCTGTTGTGGATGAAAACAGGATAGTGTACGATTGGTTTGTCCCTGTTGAACAACTACACCACTAATCCGGAGGCACTCCTAAGGAAGAACCGATCTCGTACCACTTCTTCTCCTGCTACTCCATCGACAAACAAACCAATCACCCCCGCACCATCTGCTACTTCACTCATGGCCAAATCACTCCGCGATCACTCTGTCCCCTCTATTGCCAATGTGCCCGTTATTTGTCAATATAGGCATGGAGAACTTCGAGATCCGATCCGGCCTAATCAGGATGGTGCGAGCAAACCTATTTTGTGGTTTGCCAGCGAGGACGCAAGCGCCGCATCTACAACACTTCCTCGAGCTCGCGACACCGTTGTCCTCAAAGATGTTGCACGCACGCAATTAGACTCCGTCTGTTTCCCTTCTCCATCGCGGGGAAGGCAAAACAGTGGTTCTATAAAGACACGGAAGCTGTCAACACGTGGAGTAAATGTTCCACGGCGTTCCTCACCAAGTTCTTCCCCTTGAGCAAAACCAATACCCTAAGGGGAAGGATTGCCAATTTCCAGCAGAATTCCATGGAGCCCATCTGTGAGGCGTGGGACAGGCTACAAGAGTACATTCAAGCATGCCCGCACCACGGGATGGAAAACTGGCTCGTGCTGCAGAACTTCTACAATGGGTTAACACCCATGTCGAAGGATCACATCGATGCCACTGCTGGAGGTGCCTTCCTCTCCCTCACCATTGATAGAGCTATGGCTCTTATCGAGAAAATGATATCCAATCGTGGTTGGGGGGAGGAAAACAAACAACAAGAAGGCATGCATACCATGGATGAGATGGATGAGCATGCTGCAAAAATAGGTCTCCTATTGAAGAGGCTTGACGAATGCGCTGCTAAAAAAGGAATGTATGGCACTGCCAAGGCCATAGACTCGCATTCGACAAGTGAAGTTTGTGGCAATGTTGGCCATTCGGGGACGACGGCGCCCCAAAACTCGTGGAGACACTAGCTTCAACAACAACGAAGTTCCGCCAACAAGGAGGCCATAATGGGTGGAATAACCAGTCACACCTACACAACCAAGAAGGTAATTCAAATTCCAACTCAAGTTATAATTCAAATTATCTTTCATTGAAAAACTTGGTTTTGAGACAAGCAAACATAATTGAAAATCTAAATAAGAAGTTAATGCTTAATGATGGAATAATTAAAGATATGAATTCTAAAATAGAAATTTTAACTTCTTGTGTGAAAAACCAAACGACCTTTAATCAAATGGTAGAAACTAAGTTAGCTCAGATGTCTATTTGCTTTACCATTTGCGGGTTGAGAAAAGATTATGGGACAATCGAAAACTTCTCTCGAATATGTTAATATGATCTCAATGGCGTCTGGTAAACCTCTATGTCGGAAAACAATGAGCACCCCCGCAGAGCCACCATTCACGCCAAGAAAGAAGACCCCGCCGCCCAACGATCACATGCTCAATTGGCCCACATGTCTTCAAGGACGCCTTCTGCGATCTTGGATCAAGCGTCAACATCATGTCCAAGGTAATGTATGATAAAATATTAGGTGAACCTTTGTCCATTGTCGATTTTAAATTACAAATGGCAGATCAATCACTAAGAAAGCCAGAGGGTTTAGCCAAGAACATTTTGGTGAACATTCGAGGCACATTAATTCCCTCAGACTTTTTGTTGTTTTTAGACATGGGCCACAATAGGGAAGTTCCACCAATCCTAGGGAGACCATTTCTTAAAACTACAAATGCGGTCCTACACGTAGGAACTGGGAATGTCAATTTCCATATGGAAGGACAAACAATAAGGTTTCCATTCAATGGGTTGAACGTGCCTAAACATACTAAAACAAACAACCCAAAAAGCAACCACAAAAATGTGTTAAGCAAGTATGGCGGTAGAAGGATCAACATCTACATCAATTTCTCGAGACACGGATGCACTCCCATCAGGAAAATAAAAGGAGAAGAGTCCCGCCCAATGGACATTAAAAGGGTAAGCCCTTGTCGAAGGTAAATCTGCAATTATCATTTGCTTTTGTCATAATAATATCTTTGTGTTAATAAAATTTTGATAATAAAAAAATATATATTATTTACCTTTCAATATCTTAACCTCTATTGAATGAATCTTGTTAATCTTTGCATACTTCCTTTCTCTACATTGGTATATTTGGGTTTGGAGGTTGGTCATACATTCCCTAAATTAAGCATGGTGCTTAGGTCATAAAGTTTGCCTTGATCAAATTAGGCATGACGTCTAGTCGATTATTGAACCAAAAATTACTAATATAGAGTTAGGATGATCATATGGACTAACCCCCACAGGAACCTATCAAACCTCACGAGGGTAAGTTTTGAAGATATCAATAGAGATAAAAAAAAAATTATGGTAAAATTGATTATATATATATATATATATATATATATATAGATAACAATGATAAAATAAACCTTTCAATCCCGAGTATGTTTGTCTCGTTATTTTGATATCATTGAAAGACAAGCTTGGGGAAAGTCTCCTAGCACGCTCAAAGGCAGCCATGAAGCGACAAATTAGGCCATGACGTGCGCCAACTAGCAGCATCCCAAGAGGTAAGTTAAAAGCTAGCTTGGGGAGTACTCCCACAAGGGTAACTAGTATCTCATATTTCTTTTATCCAATCTCTTATCTTATAGAATAATGAGATATAAAATATATATATATATATAATAATAAACATAAATAATTTATTCCACTCCTTTATGTGACTTAGGATTGTGTAAATCTCTCTTGAGTTGAAATGATGTATAGTTGCTCGCTTATAAATCAGTTTGCACCCAGTTTATAACTTGGAACTCCTCAATGTTTAAGTTTGTTGGCTAAAATTGTCTTGTCCTAAAAACTTGATAAATTGTGGGTTGCAAGTACATGATCCTTTCTAAGTTGTTGCCGGATATGATATGGTACAAAAGATTCTACTATAATTTTGTTCTTAGAGAAACTTGACATCCAGGAATCTAAAAAAAAAAAAAAAGGAGAGAGAAAAGGGATGAAAAATGGACAAGTGTCCAAGGGCGAGTAGAGCCCACATCTAAAAAAAAAAAAGGAGAGGAAATAAAGGACACAAGCCCAGGGCGAGTAGAGCCCACCTCTCAAACAAAAAAAAAAAAAAAAAAAAACCATACTCTCTCTCGAAAGTATTCAAAAAAAAAAAAAGAGAGATGAAATATATATATATATATATATAAATAATAAAATAAACCTCGGATGAATAGTTGATCCAAAGAATGAATAAGTAGTGTTTCTATAAAACCGTTCTATCTTGCATCTACCCAAGAAAGTGGAAAATGTCATAAGCCCCATATGATTCAAGTAATAAGGATAGATGAAAATGCCAACTTGTTTAAAACAATGAGTAACACTTTGTTATAAACATGGTACATCTTGATTTATATCGGCATTGAAGCAACTCCTGATCAACAACCAAACACTTAGCTGTTTGCTCGGGACGAGCAAAGGTTAAGCTTGGGGGAGTTGTTGGCGGTCACTATCATACATTTTATACCGCCAACTTAGCTCTAAATAAGAGGGAAAAGCACACTTATGTCATATAAACCTTTACTACTCACCTAGTTCCTCTTGTATTCGAAGAAAATCTGTTTTGCAGGAACAAACACGAAAAAAGGTGAAAGTACGCCAAATAAAGGAGTGAAACACAACTCAAGGAATGCGCTTTGCCAAGGGGGAGCACCACCGGGCCAAATCCGATGCAAACCGGGCCAAAGCACCCCCAAGGACGCGACCTACAATGGGCCACAAGCCCACCTGCTGAAGGCACGGCACCAGGCGGGCCAAACTTAGGCCGGCCGCCAGGCGCGGCGCCCGCTGCGCCTAGCTCCGACCCCCGCCGTGCCTTGCCCCTTGAGCTGTCCTGGAATAGGAGGCGGCTGCATGGGGTGTTTTTAGCCTTGGCGCCAAAACTTACTCGAAGAGGCGGTTGCATGGATTGGAGCATTGCATGCAGAGAACCTCCCTCGGAATACACGGTTGCATGGCGCCCAAACTTTCACCATGTGCGCCCCGGGACTCATGTGGCGGTTGCATGGTTTAATCCCGCGCCAAAACTCCCCGCCAAAACTCCTAAAACTTCCCATGAATAAGGAGAGCCCTCCATTCTCCTTCCTCTTTTCCTATATAAAGAAGGCCACCCCTCTCTTTACAACACACACACCTTGGAGCCATTCCTCCTCTACACACACACACTTTAGACTTAGGATTAGTTTGTGAATAGGCAAAGCTTCATTGGAAAGCTTGTACTTTGGAGAAGAATCTCGGTATGAATACAAATATGATTTATTCCAAAGTCTTGCTCTCATCTTATTATTATAGTTGTGCTATAGAACTAGAGCAAGGTTTTCATGTTATAATCTTGACGTATGAACTTGCATATAGTTTATATGTTATTGTCATAACATGTTGTTCCTGTGACATAATCATGGCATGCGAACTAGGCTATAGTTCCTACGTTATGATTTCGTCATATAGAACTTTATGCTTAATCATTCATGCAATATATATCATGAGGTCTAGATGGCGGTCTGTCGTACCTTCGGGTTTGCCCATATTCTTGCTCGTTGATCCGTAGGGTCAGAGTCCATGGGGGATATGGGTAGTTCCTTAGTGCACGCGGGCATGGAGCCCGGGTGCACGGGAGCCTTCGGGATATGTCGGTGCCCCACGGTAGTGAGGTAGGCGGCAGGTGGTGACAGCCCTGTCCGTCCCTAGCACTCCTCCACGTTCGGGTATTGAGTAGGAGTTCTGAAAGTGTCCATCGGCTGGCAGACCAGCTGCGGGCATCTCCCTGACCATCTCACTTTGTCTATATACCTTGTATGATCATTAACTTGTTCTTAGCACAATTATACTAGAACATGCCTACTTCACTTAGGACATTCTTTTATTCTTTGTTTTCTCTTTTATCCTTAACCGTTGGCTCAAGTGTGTGTCACACTATCTTAAAACCTATCACGACTTACCCCTGTATTGAGTATTGGTTTATTATGCAAACATGTTATCTTGCCATATCCAAGTTGGAGTCTTTTACCATGCCTTCCCATGGGAAAATATAAATGAACGATACCGAATACTCGGGTGAAATGCTACATCGATAATTCCGTGCGCTTGTGGACTTGTTACGTAGAACGTTCAGAACTATCGTTAAGGTATTCTTGGGCAGCATTGCTAATACTAGCAATGATGCTAAGAAATGCCAACAATGACGAAGATGAACTCGTCGGCGAGGGGCTGTAGGGGCGTCGGAGGTGCATACACCCGGATGGAGGGACCGCGCAAAGCGATGGTTGTAGGTTGAATCCCAAGGATGACGGGGCCATTGATGATGAGCTTGTCGGACGATCGAAGGATGAGTAGAAAGCCGACGCTAGAGGTAGAAGATGATGCTCGAGGTCGAATCCCAAGTGAAGACGAAGCCGCCGAGCCAACGCCGGTTGGGGGTGTCGGTCCGAGTCCGGCCTCAGAGGATTGATGGCTACAAGGCAAAGGGCGGGGCGGGAGCGAGCTGCGGTGGTGGCAAAGCGAAGAAAAGCGGATCTCATGGGCAGCTTGGGGGAGGTGGAGCGAAGGTAAAGGGGGGAAAGATCTGCATGGCGATGGAGTGGATCGGATTTATTTATACTTACCATGGTCGGAGCTTCAATGACGGTGACGAGGTCACCCGCACCGGCGATGAAGACGATCGTCATGGGGAGCTCATCCAAGACACCTATGCAGTTATACAGCAGGGAAGGGGGGGCCCTTTCCCTACCTGCGATGGCGAGAACACCGAAGCAGGGATGTAAGGTCCTAGATGGCTAGAGGGGGGGGGGGGGGGGGTGAATAGCCTATAAAATTTTCTACAAGCTCACTTAACAAACCGATTAGTATAACAAATGGCGAATATGCGGTTTGCGGTAGCTCTAGTGATCTTGCAAGCCTTCTAGTGACAATACTAAATATGCTATGATCTCTAAGTCACACAAGGTCTATGTCACTACTCTATCTAGTGAACAATCCTAATATGATCCTTATGCTAGCAAGAGCAACTACACAAAGCAAAGCTAGCTCTCTACTCAAAGTAAACTAGGAAGGTAAATACAAGAGTAAGAGAGATATACCAACTCGTAGAGGCATTGTACCAATCACCGGGAAGTAGATGGACAATCAATCAACACAGGATGATGAACCAATCACCAAGACAAGAGACACGTCGATGTGTTGACCCGAAGTTCACTTGTACACCAACAAGCTAGTCTCCGGTTGTGCCGACCAACACAAGGATGGTGTTTGAGCTAGGCGGTGCCCTTGCTAGCCTCAACACACCACTCACAAGTGAGGTACCCAAGACACGAGCAATGTATTCCTTGCACTTTGTCTTCCCGACGAGGAGTGCGTGATTCTCTCACAATTTTGCCCGGAGGTGTCCAAGAACAATCACCAACTCTTGCCAACGCCTCCACCAAATCACCAAGCCGGCTAGGAGCGGTGTCTCCAAGAGAAACAAGAAACCAACCGGCTCACAACGATCCCCAAGTGCCTCTAGATGCAAGAACTCGATGCAAATGCACTTGGATCACCTCTTCTCTCAAGAATGAAGCTCACAAGCAAGAATGAGAGAGAGGGAGGGTTGTTGCTCAGCTCTAGGATGTTAGGAGTGATTCAAATGACCAAGAGAGAGAGAGCAATGGCCGGCCAAAGGGGTATAAATAGGCCACACCACGAAATGTGGCCGTTGGGGAGAAAGCCACGCTTTATGCAGCCTGATCGACGGACTGACCGACCGGACTCACTAGTGAGTCCGGTCGGTGGGTCCGGTCACAACCGACATGACCTAACCGACCCGCCGACCCCCGCCATGGAGTGTCCAGTCGCGTGTCCGATCGATGCTTTCGGTCAGCACCGGATGCATCCGGTCGGTGCGTCCGGTCGGCCCTCGGCGAAGCTCGAAAACATGCTCTCGCCCGGTGCGTCCGGTCACTTCTTCGTGCTTCCGGTCGCCGAGTCCGGTCGCCATCCGAGCTGCGAAATTCCGTCGTTGTGTTGCCGTTTCTTCGCATTTGCTCCAAACCGCTTCCGTCACTTGATTCTTGTTGCCGACACGTCGAAGAACACCCCGACACCATGTGTTAGCATTTTTGAAACATTTTTGTCAAGTGCGGAGTTAGCTCTTTAGGTTAGAATGCATGCATATGAATTTTGAACCTAAAGGCACGTGAGGACCGATATGTGTGCGATAAGTTTCCCCTTTTTATAGTATGGCTTATCGATCCTATAATCACTCACACCCTCTATGGTGTCTTGAGTGTGAAATCAAAAGCCCTATGGTTATACCTTTGCCTTGGGGTGCAATTGATCTCCAAACCTTCTCAAGTTGGATGCTTGATCATCTTTTGGATCACCTCGATCCATGAACCATGATCATCATGCTCCAACTTGACACGACCAATCTCCAATCTAATCAAACACTTAGCATCGAGAGATTAATCCTTAGGTGTCACTAATTATCCAAAACCAAACTAGAGGTCTTCAATCTCTCCCTTTTTGGTAATTGGTGACAACCCGCATAAAGGTTTTATGATTAATGTTTTTGAACATACAATGGTTGTCCAAGCATTTTGCTCACAATCATAGGATTGGACAAACATCATAGTTCGGTTTTGGTAGCATGAGCTCCCTACATGTATGCCACGAGTTTGGAACGAAGCATTGCATACATGTATGAATATTGAAATTGAGGGTGAGCTATGTTACTAAAATGATGCTTAAGGTGAAAGAAATGGACCTTTGAAGCGTGATACCAATCGAAGTTGCGCCATTTTCACCATACAAGCATCAAGGTAACTAGATTTTCATCAAAACTCAAAGTACCACGTGAGATCACATTATAAGCAAGGTACTTGAATTAAAAGCGGAATTTTAGAAAATCTAGCTAGCTCCTATGCATGCTAGTTATTCAACCACTTGTAAAGCAACTTGTGAATCATGAAACTAGCATACACCACACAAGCATGTATATATGGAATTTAAATGCATGTGCAATGAGCAAGTCATATGTTAGTGCACAATCAAATGCAACAAATTGTCTATGAGCTTGCTCCCCTACTTGTGTGAACCACTTGTAACTTCATGAACCTCATGAAAGATTTTCAAAAACATGTGAATTTTTAATTTTCCAAAACCTTTCATGCACTAATCTCTTCCCCTTTGTCGACAATTTCCACAAAAGGTATGACCATGTTGTGTTATGGAAGAGAGAATAGTGCTCAAATTTGGTCAAATTTGGATCACTTGTCAAACATATATTTCGGTTTGAACCAAAGACAAGCTTGTTCACACCTCATGACAAGGGTTATCTTGCCTATGTTGAAGTATATGTGTGAAAAAGATAGCCAAATTCAACACTTGAGATTGCAAGCCCATAAACATGTCATATGTCATCACTAGATCAAACAAGCATAAATAGCAATAGTGATGGCATACATACATTGAAATCCTTTGATTTTTTTCATGAATGCTTCCTAAGGTACAAGTTATATGTCTATATGTTCTAACAAGTCTTTAGATATTATAAATGCCATGTCAACCAATTTTACCTTGCCTTTGCTCGAAGGAGAGGCATGTCATATATGTGGGGTGCATTCAACTCATGTTGGAGAAGTCAAGGATGTTCAACTCATTTCTTAGCTTGCAAAACCTCTTCTCATCTAGTGGCTTTGTAAAGATGTCGGCTAGTTGATCTTCGGTGCCAATAGGTTGGATAGCAATGTCACCCTTTTGTTGATGGTCTCTTATGAAGTGATGTCTTATGTCAATGTGCTTGGTTCTTGTATGTTGGACCGGGTTTTGTGTCATCTTGCAAGCACTCTCATTGTCACAATACAATGGCACATGATGGAAATCAAAACCATAGTCCTTCAATGTTGATCTCATCCATAGCAATTGTGCACAACAACTACCGGCACTAATGTATTCGGCTTCGGTGGTTGAAAGTGTCACACCGGTTTGCTTCTTTGATGACCATGATACTAGAGATCTTCCAAGGAATTGACAAGTGCCACTTGTGCTTCTTCTATAAACCTTGCATCCCCCATAGTCGGAGTCCGAATATCCAATAAGCTCAAAGTTTGACCCCTGGGATACCATAGCCCAACATTTTGTGTATGCTTCAAGCACCTCAATATCCTTTTTGATGCGGTGAGATGACTCTCTAGGTGAGGATTGAAATCTTGCACACTTGCTGTGGGGATCACTCCTGCCCCCTTAGCCTTCGCTCTCGGAGGAGGCGGGAAGGGGGCGAGGGCTTCCCGCAGGATGAGTCGAGAACACAAATGAGAAGCGGGGAGGCCTCCGGTCTGCCCGACCTTCATTGGAGTTGCCGAGGGTCGAGGCGATCGGAGGGCGTCAGGGCCTCCAAAGGAGGAGGGCCGAGAGGATGCGTGGGGCGAGACGTCGATGCAATAAAGATGAGTAAATGGCCCTTAAACGGCCAACAACCCAACCCATTCCTTGAGCCCGTACCCGGTATTAATACAAGGGGTCGAGGGGCTGATTTATAATTTGGTACATGGTAGGTGGGGGAACACACGCTTACGGCTAGGCCCCCACAGGGGGCAAGCCAAGAACTATTCGTCGGGGGGTTAGCACGGGGAAAAACACGTGTGACTTCTCCCCGCCCGGGAGTCGTAGGGTTTCCGTGCCGGCCGCCGGTCCCGTCGCCTGCGGGGGCGTTTCGGAGGGGCCCCTCCTGGCCTTCCCGGCGGCTTGGGGCTTGTGTTGCTTGGGCGAGACCCTTTTGCCGGGCGCTTCCCCGTCGCATAGGGGCCGGCATGCCTCCTGGCTTCGATTGCCGACTTCGGGGCCATCCTTGGAGGGGTGACGCCGCCGTTCGTGTCTTAGCGGAGGGTCCTCCGCTTCTTTGTTCTGCAAGACTTCGCAATATGTTAACGGAGACTAACTCTTGCCCCCCAGTAGTGAGGCTGGCGGGGCTAGGGGGCTGGCGAGGGTCGCCTCCCCAACAAAGCCCCTCGGAAGGTCCGGGGTTCCCTCCAGGGGGCCGAGCAGCGAAAAAAGTCCTTCCGGAGGGTCCCGTGCGGGTGGTGTGCTTGCCGCCCCATGGGCCCTTGCCAGTGGCGTCCCCGGCTGCTCGTGGGCCTCGCGGAGGTGGGCCTCGGCCCTCTTGCTTCTTCGGCGCGTTAGGGTTTGGCTGCTCTTGGTCGCGCTGTTGGTTGGTTTGGGAGTGACGCGGATCGGGGTAGACTGTGTTTGTTTAGGGGTACGGATGCCGTTCATTTGCCCGCGTAGGGGCGGATCGGAGGGTGCGGCGCTTGTTTTGGGATCCGGGCCGTGATCTTCGGGGTCCGTGGGCTGCGTTCGCTCACGCCCCCTCCCTGGTGCTGGCCTATAAATATGTACGGTTGGTGGGGGTTAGGGGTTTGTGCTCTCCTTTTGCTTTCACGCTCTCGCTTTCATCCTTTGCTTTTGCGCTCGCGCCTTTGCTGCTGTGCTGCCGTAGGCCTGCTGGTTTCTTTCGCGGAGGCTATCTGTTGCTGCGCTCTTACTCTCGGAGGGTGCCGTGCTCAGCTCTTAGTGCTAAGCTTCGATGGCTCGGATCAGGGAGACTGCGAGGCCTAAGACCGTCGTTGAGTGCTTCTGAGTTCCCTCGGAGCAAGAGCACCGACAAGTCTTTGAAGGCGTTTCGGAAGAACCTGAATTCTTCCACAAGAAGCGTTTCCGCGCCGGAGGGTGAGACGGTGCCGCGCGAGGCTGGCGAAGTCATCGTCTTCGAGGAGTTTTTTCACGCGGGGCTCCGCTTCCCCGTGTGTGAGCTCGTGCTGGGGGTGTTGCGGAGGTTCAACCTCCGCTTCCATCAGCTCACGGCGTCTTGCTTCCCGCGCCTGATGACGTACGTCTGGGCGTGCCGCTCCGTCGGGCTGGAGCCGACGGTGGACGGCTTCATCGGAGCCCACACCGTGCATTACCGGCCCGCGCACCGTCAAGGCGGACGGAGGAGGAGGTCTTCCGCGCCCAGTATGGCGGTGTGCGGTTTCATTCCAGCGGCGGGTGGAGGCTCTGCGCGGCCTTGTGAGCAAGTGGAGCGCGAATTGGCGGGAGTCTTGGTTCTACTACTAGTTGGAGGGCGCGGAGGGACTCTACGGTGATCCGGAGTCCCTCAACCTTGCGAAGGTGAAGCCTATGAAGACGCGGCGGAGCGACCCAGGGAGCTGGGACGCCCTTCGCGTCATGTCCCGCCATGTCCGCGCGTAGGACCTGGTGGAGGAATTGCGGCGCGGTGCAGTAAGTGCTGTGGGGCGGGGTGCCTTCCGTTGGGGTCGCGGACTCGGCGGAGTATGCCCCCAAGGGGCTGAAGGCGTTGAGGTTCGACCTTGAGAGGGTGTGGCCGGAGCCGCACGGAGCGCGAAGGGCGACAAGGGGAGTTCGCCCGGCTGGTGATGGCGGAGGCCACCGCCTGCTCCGACTTCCTTATTTTAAAGTTGGAGTCATCCGCGCGCCTCGCCGATCGACACCGGGTGAAGCGGGTCTTCGACCTGCTCGGTCGGCTACAAGGACTGGCCGGCCGAGGCCGACGCCGATGCCATGGACGCGAGGAAGAAGAAGCGGGGTCCGCAAGGCCAGTACACGCGCTAGGCGCCTCGGGCCGACCCAGCGGGCGCTCGTCCTCGCCCGCCTGCCGCCGGAGGGGCGGGTTCTTCGGGGTCGGCGGGTCCCGGGTGGCGGACCTCGGTTATTTCCTTATTTCAGATGATGAGGATGAGGCGGAGGGACGCGGAGGTGGCGGAGGGCGCGGACGCGGAGGAGGCCTCCCACGACGGCTCGGATCGTGAGGAGCTTGAGAGGAGCCGTGATGGCGGTCCCTCAGGAGGAGGAGGGGGGTGCCGACGGGATGTCGGAGATGCCGGAGCCGCGGAGCGGGGGGTCGTCGAGGCCCGCCGTATGAGCACGCGGGTGCCGCGCCCTTATCGGCGGTGCCATGTGTGGTCGGAGGGGGCCATCTTGGATGACCCGCCGGAGGCCCCTTCTGGTAGCGGCAAGGCGCTCTGGGGGAGCGGAGGGGCATCGACGCTGCCCTACGTGGCGGAAACCATTGGCATCGATGACGTCGATGTGGAGTTGCGACGGGTGTTAACCTCCGCGATACCCCCTTCGCCAGCATCGATGTCGAGCGGAGGTTCATCGGTCGGGTTTTCGGCCGGATGCGGCTGCCGGAGGCGGAGATGCGCATCGCGAACCGCCCCCTCTGCGATATCCATGAAGACATCAAGGTGAAGACGGCGAAGCTGCTGGTGCCGACGCGGGAGCGGCCATTCGCGAGGGCCGGGACTCCGTCGACCATGCGGATGCCATGAGGAAGGCCTCCGACGACCTTGGAGAAAGTCGGCGGGAGGTCCGAGGCTCGAGGAGGCCACGAACGAGGTGAAGCGCCTTTGGAGGGAGGTTGCCGACCTCAAGGAGGGGGCTGTGGTCCTCCGGCGGGAGAATGGGCGCCTGTCGGTGGAGGCGCGGGAGGCCCGTGGGGGGGGAGCGGGTGTGCGGCCTCGGCCGCGGTTGAACGCTTGGGTTTGCCGTGGCATGCGGAGGCGGAGGCCTTCAAGGCGGCCCTCGACGCATTTCTGTCGGGTATTGGGGCCGCCCCTTCGTCGGGCGCTGCTTGGGCCCGGACTCCGCGCTTGTCGGAGCCTGGATGCGTCGTGAGGTCGGGGAGCTACCGAAGGTGGTCTCAGGTGGTCTGTTGCGGACTTCGGGGCCCAGCACCGCCTTCGAGGGGGCCTCCGTCATCCGGAGTGCGAGCATCGAGAGCTGTTGTCAAGGCCCCAGACCGCTCACTTCCCTGGCCCCGACGAAGTGAGGGCCTCTGCGAGGAGCGGGGACTTGGCGTTTCACGACCGCCTTCATCAAGCGAGCCTGGTACGAGGGCGGGGCGGGGCGGCTCTGACTTCGCGGCGATCTCACCCGAAAGGTTGGTTTCTTTCTGTTTTCCTGCTCGTTTCATTTTCTCTTTGTTTGTCTTTAGTTTGGTGTCTTATGCGGTTGTGCGGTGTTTGAAGGTTGGTGCTGTTCTTTGCTCCGAGCGGAGGGGGCTCGGTTGTTGCTCGGAGGTGGTCCATGGTGCGGACGGTTGAGGCGCCGGGTCGCTTCTAGGCGACTCTGGTACCTCCGCCGCGGCTGAGCCTTGACCGCTGCCCCTGGCCTCCGCGGCGTCGCCTCCGGCGTTCTTTGCCACGACTCCCGCGCTCCGTCGGCCGATGCTTCGCCTCCGCGGTGCCCCTCGGAGACCGCATGTAGGCCCCTACCGGTCCTTCGACGACTCCTCCGGCTGCCGACTCCGCTGTGGCCTCGACGCGGAGGTGGTGTAGGGCTCCTAGGCTAGCCATAATTTTTTGCCTGTCTTGGATATGGTGTCCGTGTAGTGTCAAACTCTTGGCCTTCGGGCTCTCTAAATTAAATGATGAATTGAGCTTTATGGGCTCCGCTATGTCTTGTTAATTGATTGTGTGCTTCCGCTGCGTTTGTGGGCCTTCGCAGCCTGATTGTGTTGGCCGTTGGGGCAAACTTCTTTTTGGTGATTGTGTTGGCCGCGGCGGTACACGGGGCCAAGGCGGAGGGTGCTTAACGTGGTTCCGCTGATGATGAATCGCCAAGACGTGTTCATTTCGGGGGAGACTTGGGTTCATGCCATGCAGCCGTTCCCCGGGCTAGCCTTCGAGCGGTTCTGGTGGGGCGGGGTTCGGAGTACGATGTAGCCAATCGGGCCTCGGAGGCCTCTCGGCGGTCCCATGACTTGACAAACCGTCAAGTGGAACGAGTAATTTTCGGGCCGGCGCCGGCCGCGGCTATGGCGGAGGATGATATTGAGGACGATGAAGCCGGTTGCCATCGCACTTGGTCAAGCGGCTTGTTGGGTCGATCGCGGAGGCCGAGTCGTTGTTCAAACAGGGAGGATGTGGGCTTCGAGGTGGAGCGACATGCGGAGGGTATACGGCATCGAGTCTTTGCGGGGTGAACTTCCGCTTGTTCCTTTGGAGCCCTGTGATACTGGGAGTCGCGCGTTTCACTTGAAGAGCCGCTGGTGGAGGTGGTGGATGTAGAGGAGTTTGTGGAGCGTGTAGCGAAGGTGTTGGTGAGGGCCATCTTGCATGGGGTTGTGACTTCTATGGCTGAGGACGTGTGTGCGGAGGCTCAAGGGCCTCCGTGGCCGCAGAGGGGCGTGTAATCTATATCATGATGTAATGTGTGATGTTTTTGCGAGGAGGTGTTTTATGCTTGTTGCATGTGCCGGGTGGGATTGGTGTGCTTCGGAGGTAGCCGCGATGAACGGCAATGTCCCCTATTTCCCTTTGTGCGAGACTCGCGCATTTTGCGAGGGTAGCCGCGTTAGACAGCGGCGTCCCCTATTTCCCTTAGTGCGAGGCTTCGCTCGTTTCGGAGGTGGCCGCGTGAAACGGCGGCGACCCCTATTTCCCTTAGTGCGGGGCTCGTGCGTTGTGAAGGTAGCCGCGTTAGGCAGCGGCGTCCCTGTTTCCCTTAGTGCGAGGCTCTCGTGCGTTGCGAAGGTAGCCGCGTTAGGCAGCGGCGTCCCCTGTTTCCCTTAGTGCGAGGCTCGTGCGTTGCGAAGGTAGCCGCGTTAGACAGCGGCGTCCCCTATTTCCCTTAGTGCGAGGCTCGTGCGTTGCGAAGGTAGCCGCGTTAGACAGCGGCGTCCCCTATTTCCCTTAGTGCGAGGCTCGTGCGTTGCGAAGGCTTCGTAGCGTTTTGCGGAGGTGTGTTTGACCACTCGAATTTTTGACTTTTATTGCCTTATTTCTTTACAAAGTTCTTTTGAACCGCGAAGGGCGCCTCTTGGGCCACAGGGTTCCCTGTTGAGGCTCATTTGTCGTTGCGGGGTGTACCCTTGAGTTCTGCGGGCTCGCGACTCATCGTCGGAGGCTTGGTTGAGGACGGTCCCTGGCGCGAATTGGGACTCTTGCGGAGGTGGCTTCGGTGGGTTGGTCCCGGCGCCTTGCGTCTGCCCATCCCCGTTGAATGGCGGTCGTGCTGGCTGTTGTTGTCGGGCCGCCTTCTCACGTTCGTGTTCAGGGTTGCGTCGTGTCCCCCTTCGGAACTTTGATTCCTTTGGTGGAGTTGCCCACAGGAGAATGTTACATTCTCCATTGTGGTATCTCCATCGGAGGGGTCTCCGCTCTGGATTGGCCGCGTTTTGCGCGAGGGTCCCTTGAGCTTCTGCGAGGTGCTCCTGGGCAGCTGGCGTAGTTGGTTGCGGAGGACCGAAATGCTCTAGTTTGTCTGCGTTTGGTCTTTGCTGGTTTGCGGAGATCAGGATGTTTTGCAGCCTCGGGGGCGCCTGTAGCGCTGTTGCTCTTCATTGCGCTTCGCGGTCTACCTCGGAGGGTTTGAGGTGGTTTACATTTTCCATTGTGGTGCCTTCGCTGGACTAGGAGGCTATGGGTTTTGGAGGTATCCTGGCATCTGCTCTATAGGATCGGGGTTTGGCTAGGGGTGGTAGCATGGTGGCGTGTGTGGTGATGGCCGCTCTCTTCCTAACACGGGACTCGTGGGGGGTTTGGTTTTATAGTGCTCCCGAGGGAGGGTGCTCCTGCTTGGTGGTGCTCTTTGTGTTGGGTGGATGCCATAAGTGTATGGTGTGGTTATGGTTTGTACGACGGAGGTCTTGTCCTTGGTGGGTGGTGTCTTGAAGCGGTGGTTGGGGGTTAAAATTTTGTGCGGCGGGGGTCTTGTCCTTGTTAGGTGGTAGTGTTATGGCTGTACGGCGGAGGTCTTGTCCTCGGTAGGTGGTGGTGTTAAGGCTGTGCGGCGGAGATCTTGTCCTCGGTAGGTGGTGGTGTTACGGCTGTGCGGCGGAGGTCTTGTCCTTGGTAGGTGGTGGTGTTAAGGCTGTGACTGGGCGGAGGTCTTGTCCTTCGTAGGTGGAGGTGTCTTTTGATGTTGAGCCCCTTGGCGGAGGTGCAGGGTTCTCCCATTTTACATTGTGCCCGTGGGGCCCGGACTCCGTGGGGTGCCGGATGTGCCTGTTGTGAGCCCACGGCGGGAGGTGTCATGGTGCCCGAGCTTTTGTGCGCCCTCGTAGCGACTCATACCCGGAGGGTGCGGGGTGACTTCATTGCGAGCCCCTGGCGGAGGTGCCTGGGTGCCCGTCTTTAGTGCGCCTCCGCGCGACTCATACCGGAGGGCGGGGCGGCTTCATTGCAAGCCCCAGGCGGAGGTGCCGGGCGCCCGTCTTTGTGCGCCTCCCGCGCGACTCATACGGAGGGCGCTGGAGCGCCATTGCGAGCCCTGGGCGAGGTGCGGGCGCGACTTTTGTGCGCCTCCGCGCGACTCATACTCGGAGGGCGCGGGCGGCTTCGCGTGCGAGCCTCGGCGGAGGTGCCGGGGCGCCCGACTTTTGGCGCCTCCGCGCGACTCATACTCGGAGCGCGCGGGCGGCTTCATTGCGAGCCTCGGCGGAGGTGCGGGAGGTGCGACTTGGCATGAATTAAAATGAGTTTTATTGGTTTGATCGCGCGGGGTGCGGTCTTCTTGTCCCCCGAGCATGGGCAATCCCAGTTACCTACGCGCTGATGAGGGCTGGATGACATCAGCCAGCCCCTTTCAGTGCCATTCTTGGGTTGCACCTTTCTCCGATGTGGGGAACTATCCCGCATGTATTAGATATTGGTGCTGCCTCGTTAAAAAACCTTGTGCCCCTTCGCAAGGAAAAAGAGTGCAGCCTGTATTGTTCATGGTCTTAAGTTCAACAAAGGAACAAAATGAAATGGTAAAACGAGCGGAGCCCCCTGCAACTCGCGAGTGCCTGGTACATTGCACCGCTAGGGGTAGTACTTGTGGAGGTCGTCGACGTTCCATGTGTGGGGGAGATCATGGCCTTCGAGGTCTTGCAGGTGGAATGAGCCGGGTCTTGTGCTTTTCGTGACGAGGTACGGGCCCGTCCATTTGGCGACGAACTTGCCGGCCATCTTCGCGTTCTGCTTCCTGATCAGGACGAAGTCTCCCACGGATATCGTGCGGAGGCTGAGCTTTTTGTTCCTCCATCTTGTGGTCTCCTCCTGGTATGCGCGGAGGTTGAGGACGGCCATGTTTCTTGTTTCTTCGAGGAGGTCCTTTGCGAGTGCCTCTTCTTCTAGGTGGGCTCCACTGGTGACCCTTGCCGATGCATGCTTTAGCTCTTCTAGGAGGACGGCCTCCTCTCCGAACAAAAGCTTGAAGGGCGTGAATTTGGTTGCGCGGCTCTCGGAGGTGTTGTGTGACCACACCACCGGGGTGAGCTCCTCCGCCCATTTTCCTCTTGGCTTCGCGTGGACCTTGGCGCTGATACCCTGCAAGATTATGCCGTTGGCTCTTTCAATGGGCCCGTTAGATTGGGGGTGCCTTACAGAGGCTAAGTGTATTTTGGTGCCTATTTGATGGCAAAACTGCTTGAAGCCTTCGCTATCGAACTGGGTGCCGTTGTCAACCGTTATGCTCCGCGGTGTTCCGAAGCGACAGACGATCTGCTGCCAGAAGAACTTTTGCACTGAGTGAGAGGTTATGCTTGCGAGAGGGCGGGCTTCGATCCATTTGGTGAAGTACTCGACTGCCACCACTGCATAGCGGAGGTTCCCCGGAGCCGGCGGCATCGGTCCGATGAGGTCTATCGCCCATCGCTGAAGGGGCCAGGTGGGACAGATGAGGGTTGTCGGAGCCCCTGGCCTGTTGGAGTGGTGCGCTGTCAGCTGGCACCCTTCGCAGTGCCTGACCAGGTCTGTTGCGTCGTTGAGTGCGGTGGGCCAATAGAAGCCCTGCCTGAATACCTTTCCCACTAGCGCTCTGGGGCCGTTGTGCGAGCCGCAGATGCCTTCGTGTACCTCCGCTAGGATGGCGCGGCCTTCGCCAGTAGATATGCACTTTAGCCATGGGGCGGTTACGGAGGCTTTGTACAGCTTGTTGTCGACTAGATGGTAGCCTCGGACCTTCTGCTCAACCCTCTTTTGTTCTTCCTTAGACTGTGGCTCGAAGTGGCCTCTGATGAATGCTATGATCGGGGCTCTCCAATCTTCGCTGTGGATGGCGCTGACCGATTTCGAAGGTGGGTCGTTTTCTTGAATCGCGGGGCTGCGTAGCACTTCGAAGAATACGTCCTGTGGGAGTGGCTCCACTCGGGATGCGGCCTTCGCGAGTTCGTCGGCTTCGCCGTTGTCCCTGCCAGATATGGTCTTGGTTGTGACGCCGAGAAAGAAGGCCTCCGTCTTCCTTAGCCTTGCCAGGTATTTTTGTAGCTCTGGGTGCTTGGCTCTGTTGTCCTTCTCGGCTTGTTTCGAGACCACCTCCGAATCGGTTTTGATGATAGCCCTCCGCGCTGACATGGCCCGGAGCTTGTTTAGTGCCAGGAGCACGGCCTCGTATTCTGCCGTGTTGTTTGTGCACTGGAACTCTAGTCTGGCAGCGTATCTCAGCTTGACTCCGGAGGGTGAAGTGATGACGGCCGCGATGCCCGCTCCGCGTGCCCCCCAGGCTCCGTCAGTGTATGCCGTCCATATCGGGTCCAAGTTTGCTGCCTGGTTGAATGTGTCTGGGGTCCAGTCTGCGAGGAAATCTGCGAGGGCTTGGGACTTGATGGCTGTTCTGCCGACGAACCTGATTGCGTGGTCTCCGATCTCGGTCGCCCACTTCGCTATTCTGCCCACTGACTCCGGGTTCCTGAATATGTTATCAAGGGGAAAGCTCGAAGGTATGGTGATCTCATGTGCTTGGAAGTAGTGCTTAAGTTTTCTCGCTGCCATGACCACTGCGTAGGCCACCTTTTCCAGCTCGTAATTCAGCGTGGGCCCTTCGAGGGTTTCGGAGACGTAGTAGATGGGGATTTGCCTGGACTGGTGCCCTTCGTCCACTTCCTTGATGAGCACCGCGCTGACGGCGTGCGGGGACGCGGCGACATAGAGGAGGAGCCCTTCGCCGGGTTCCGGGGTTGCGAGGGTGGTAAGGTTCTTGAGGTACTGCTTGAGATCTTCGAAGGCTTCTTGTTGCGGAGGCCCCCAGCTGAACGGATCTGTTTCCTTTAAAGTTTGGAAGAATGGTAACCCCGCCGGCTGACACGGAGATGAACCTCGCTCCGGGCGGCGAGGCGCCCCGCTAATCTCTCGGACCGACTTTTTCGTTCTTCTGGAGGCTCCATTGCGGTGCTGCGATCTTCGAAGGGTTGGCCTCGATCCCCTTGACTGATACGAGGCAGCCTAGCAACTTGCCCTTGCTTACTCCAAATACACACTTGGCGGGTTGAGCTTGAGCCCGGCCCGCGCAGTTTGACGAAGGTCCTTTGAGGTCCGTGATGTGGTCCTCCTTTAGCTTGCTTTGGACCACTAAGTCGTCGACGTAGGCCGAGATGGCGCTATCGATCGGAACACCTCCGTCATACGTGCGAAGGATGAGCCGGCAGCACGGAGGCCTTCGCCATTCTTGAAGCAATAAGTTCGAAGGGGTTATGAAACTTGTCTTCTCTTCATCTGCCTGGTTCATCCAGATTTGGTGGTATCCCGAGAATGATCCGGGAGGGACAACTTTTCGCAACCCGCTTCTTTGCGCATCGACTAGAGAGGCGATTCGGGAGAGGAAAATCGTCCTTCGGGCATGCTTTGTTTAGGGCCGGTGAAATCCACACACATCCTCCATCTAGTGGGCTCCGCTTTGTCTTTGCTAAGGCTTGCTTTTTTTCACCATGACAACGTTGGATAACCAAGTGGGGTACTTTGACCGGGCGGATGACCTCCGCGTCTAGGAGGCGGTTCACCTCACTGCAAGGCCGCTATTCTCCTCTCATCGACATTTTGCGGAGCTTCTCGCTTTTACGGGAGTGGCATCCGGTCTTATGTTGAGGTGGTGCTCGATGAGGTCACGGCTAACACCTTGTAAATCTTCGCGAGACCGGGCAAACACATCGAGTTCTCTCGGAGGCACCGCAGAGCTCGCTTTGGAGGTCCGGGTCCGAAGTGCGGATATGGTTACTTCTGCCGGGGTCGAAACTAAAAAAAGCCCGACCTTCTTTGTTTCTTCCGCTGGTAGCGCCGCGGGCGGGCTCTGCGCCACCTTCCGGGCTGTCTCTCTTCCCCCCGTGGTTCTTGTTCTAGGTTGTGGACGTTGGCGCTGCCCCCGGTGCGACAGCCCCCTCCGCGTTTCTTCTTTGCGGGTCCGGTCTCGAACACGGCTATTATGCCGCCCGACGGAGGGCATCTTCATGCAAAGATAACTCGGGTGGAGGACAGCGTCGAGCGCGTTTGTGACTCGCGGCCGAAAATGGCGTTGTAGCTGTAGTACAAGTCTACCACGTCGAAGGTGATGTTTTCTAATCGGTGGATGGGCTCTTTCCCGAAGGAGACCGGTAGGGTGATTTTCCCCGATGGTTCCAACTTGGCGGCCTCCGAAGCCGAAGAGGGGATTGCCTGCTGGTTGTAACATGCTCCTGTCCAGGCCCATTTTGTCGAAGGTCGATGCAAGCGGGATGTCCGCGGAGCTGCCCGTGTCTACTAGGATTCTCGTAACGGTCCCAGCCTCCGATGTTGGTATCAATGACCATCGCGATCGGGTGTGAGGGTAATCTCTTAGCTTCATGTCGCCGGCGTTGAAGGTGATCGGGATGTGTGACCCGGGTTTTTACGTGGGGCCCCTCCGCTCCGACATGATGGACCCTTCGATAGTGCTCCTTTATTTTGTCGTTTGTTGCCGTGGTTCTCGTTGGAGCCCCCGTGATAGCGAGGATGACTCCGTGAGGATGTGTTGGGCTTTGCCGACAATTGTCCGGATTTCTTGCTTGACCGGGTGTTCTTTGGGTCGAAGGTGGTGCCTGGTAGCGGAGGTGGGGGTGGTAGGGCCCGGGTTGTGATAGTCCGCCGCGGAGGCTCGTGGGTGTGAGACGCGTGTATTCTTCGGTAGTAACGCGGCTGGTTCTGGCGAAGGTGGAGTGGAAAGCTGGGTAGTGGAAGCCTGGGTGTGTTGGGGTTCCGTAGTCGAAGGGGGTGAAAGTGTAGTGGTGGGAGTGAGTGTTTGCCGGTTTCCTTGTGTGGTTAACCTCGCCTCGGGGGTTTTGCGGCGAGTTCCTGTCCATCGCCTCTTCCCCTTGGCGAAATACGGGCATTGTTTGGTGTAGTGGCCTTTGCCCTCTCCACAGTAATGGCAGTAGGGTTGTTTTTGCGGAGGCCTCATGTTGGTGTCTGGGTTTGGTCTGGGGGTTCTTGGTGGGTAGTTTTGCCTCGGGGGTGGTTGGTGGGTTTTTTGCTCTGGCGGGGGGTTATTGGCGATGGTGCCGACTCTGACGGCCTCCGGTCTTGGGTGGTGGTCTGTGCGTGGTGGTCGCTGTGGCTGGTGCTGATTTAGCGGAGGTCGGAAGGCCTCTATCTTCGCTTTGTGGCGGTTATCAGCCCTGCAGTACTTGTCCATTATCTCGTGTAGCCCCGCTTAGGGTCTTCGGCTACTGCGCTCGATCTTTGAATGACATGGGCCTGGGCGGATGCAAGAGACCACCGCCATGATGACGCCTCGGTCGGAGACCCCTCGGTCCCTGGCCTTGGTTTGGAGAAACCTCCGCCACCACTCTTGTAGGGGCTCGTTCGGCTTCGCACCACGCTCAGCAACTTCGGTGCTATTGATGAGTTCGAGTCAACTCCCTTGAAATTTGCGCGAAGGGTCGCGCGAAGGTCGGACCAGCTCCGGATTGAGTTCGGGGGCGCGTGCGATGCAAGGCGAAGCGACTCCTCTTGCGATGATCACAAATGACTTGGCCATTGTGGAGTGATCTCCTCCCCGCCGCTTCCACGGCGGCTTCATAGCTCATAACGAACGCTCGGGGTCGGAGGCCCCGTTGTATCTTGGCAAGTGTTGGTGGTATGTATGGGGAGGCCATTCCGCGATCCGGCGCGTAGGAGAGCGGGATTTGGGGTCGTAGTGATGATTTTGTGGAGGGTGCGCTGAGCGTGGCGGCGGTGCCGTCTCCGATGGGAATGGAAGGGGGTACAGTTGGCTTATGCGGAGGTTTGAGGATTGCGGGTGTTGCACCGGTGGTTGATTCCTGTTAGGGGTGGTGGTGGGGTTGGCGGAGGTGGGGCTTGCCCCTGAGCGGGGTTGCGGATGATTCTTTGGGCTGCGGCTGCCCTCCTCCGTGACTTCTTGCGCCGCCTCGAGCTGGCCGGTTGATCCATGCCGGCTCGGTCTGGCGGCCGGCCGTTCCTTGAGGCGTCGCAGGCGCCTCCTCGATCTAGGGCTGCGGCAACCTCCTCTTTTTCGCGATCTGGGCTTGGAGGGCCTCTAGTGCCTGCTCGCCTTGCTCGGTTTCCTCCTCTTCATCTTCTGTAGCGCTTTCGAGGAGCCCTTCCAGCGGATCCGCGGGGTTAAGCTCGAGGGGGGACCTCTGCGCCACTTCGGTTGGACCACGGCCCCTCGGCCTGAGGGCCGCCGCCTTTGCTTGGGCGTCATGGCCTTCTTCCTGGTGACCTCCGATATCGGGATGGCCGGGGGTCGAGATGGCTGGCCCTCCGGCTCCGTGCCCTAAGCGGAGCCGCTTGGGTGGGTGGTGGCCGCATGTCGACTACTTGATGGGTTTGATCCCGCGGGGTCCCCTTCGGGCGGGGTAGTTCCGCCGCGACGATGGGGCTTCGGTTCGGGGCGAGTGATCGCATGGCCGGGCTTTTCGTGTCGGTCCCCACGGACGGCGCCAAGCGTGGGGATCACTCCGCCCCCTTAGCCTTCGCTCGGAGGAGGCGGGAAGGGGGCGAGGGCTTCCTGCAGATGAGTCGAGAACACAAACGAGAAAGCGGGGAGGCCTCCTGGCCCGCCCGACCTTCGGCCGGAGTTGCCGAGGGTCGAGGCGATCGGAGGGCGTCAGGGCCTCCAAAGGAGGAGGGTGAGAGGATGCGTGGGTGGGAGACGTCGATGCAATAAAGATGAGTAAATGGCCCTTAAACTGGCCAACAACCCAACCCATTCCTTGAGCCCGTACCCGGGTATTTATAGGAATATAAGGGGTCAGAGGGGCTGATTTACAATTTGGCACATGGTAGGTGGGGGGAACACACGCTATAGCTAGGCCCCCACAGGGGGCAAGCCAAGAACTATTCGTACGGGGTTAGTAGGGGAAAACACGTGTGACTTCTCCCGCCTGGGGAGTCGTAGGGTTTCCCGTGTCGGTATGAGTCCCGTGCGCCTGGGGAGGGGCGATTCGGAGGGGCCCCTCCGCTGGCCTTCCAGCGGCTTGGGCTTGTGTTGCTTGGGCAGACCCCTTTGCCGGGCTCCCCGTCGCGAGGGGCCGGCATGCTCCTGGCCGATTGCCGACTCGGGGGCCATCCTTGACGGAGGGTGACGTTTCGTCGTTCGTGTCTTAGCGGAGGGTCCTCCGCTTGCTGTTCCTGCAAGACCGCAATATGTTAATGGAGACTAACTCTTGGCCCCCGTAGTGAGGCACCGGGGCTGCGGGGGCTGGCAAGGGTCGCCCTCCCCAACACTTGCCAACACTAAACATCACATCGGGCCTAGAAGCGGTCACATAGAGTAAGCTTCCAATCAATGACCTATAGTACCTTTGATCAACCATATTGCCACTTTCATCATTGTCCAATGATCCATTGGTACCCATCGGTGTATTAATGCCCTTTACATCTTGCATGCCAAATTTCTTGATCATGTCTCTAATGTATTTCCCTTGACTAATGAAGGTGCCATTCTTCATTTGCTTGATTTGAAGACCAAGGAAGTATGTGAGCTCTCCAAGCATAGACATCTCAAACTCTTTTGCCATCATCTTGGCAAACTCTTCACAATATTCTTGATTTGTTGATCCAAAGATGATATCGTCAACATATATTTGCATGACAAACAAATCATTTCCAATCTTCTTGGTGAAAAGTGTAGTGTCAACTTTGTCCATCTTGAAGCCTTTCTTGAGTAAGAAGTCTCTCAACCTCTCATACCATGCTCTAAGTGCTTGCTTCAACCCATACAATGCCTTGTTCAACTTGTACACATGGTTGGGATGATGATAGTCTTCAAAACCGGGAGGTTGCTCAACATACACTAGCTCATTGATGAGTCCATTTAGGAAAGCACTCTTGACATCCATTTGATAGAGCTTGATGTTTGTGGGCACATGCATAGGCTAATAGGATTCTAATTGCCTCTAATCTTGCAACGGAGCATATGTTTCACCAAAGTCAAGACCCTCTACTTGAGTGTAACCTTGTGCAACTAGTCTTGCTTTGTTTCTCACAACAATGCCATCTTCATCTTGCTTGTTCTTGAAAACCCATTTGGTTCCAATGACATTGTAGTCTTTTGGTCTCTCTACCAATTCCCAAACCTTGTTTCTATCAAAGTTATTGAGCTCCTCTTGCATTGCAATGACCCATTCTTCATCCTTCAAAGCATCATCAACCTTTTTCGGGCTCTTCTTGGGACACAAAGGCAAAGTGTTCACAAAATGCCGCTAGCCTTCCTCTTGTTTGTACTCCACTTGCAATGTCACCAACAATTTGATCGGGTTGGGTGATCTCTAGCTATGCTTGAGCTTTGGAGTATTGGAGCTTGATTGCTTGAGCTTGGTTGATCACTTGTTGTAGCTTGAGATGATGAACTAGCTTGTTGTTGATCTTGGACTTGAGCACCACTAGTTTGAGTTAATTGCAATTCATCTTTATCATCATCCACTTGAGTTGGCCTAATATCACCAATGTCCATACCCTTCATGGCATCCACCAATTGAATTCCACTAACATCATTGAGATTCTCATCTTCATCTTGGGACCCATTGGTTTCATCAAATTCAACATCATGGACTTCTTCCAATAGACCACTTGAGTTGTTCCACACTCTATATGCTTTGCTTGTGGTGGAATAACCAAGTAGGAAACCCCTCTTGCCAAGTCTTGCACCCTTCTTCAATATGTAGCATTTGCACCCAAATACTCTAAAGTATGCAATGGTTGGCTTTCTTCCATTCAATAGCTCATAAGGTGTCTTGTTCATCATGGGATGGCAATACAATCTATTGATGTAGTGACATGCGGTGTTGATTGCTTCAGCCCAAAATAATTGACTCACATTGTACTCACTAAGCATTGACCTTGCCATCTCAATGAGAGTCCTATTCTTCCTTTCAACTAGACCATTTGATTGTGGTGTGTACTTGGCCGAAAGTTGATGCATAATCCCATAGTCATCACATAGCTCATCAACTCTTGTGTTCTTGAACTCACTTCCATTGTCACTTCTCACTTTCTTGATTATGATATCAAATTCATTGTGCACCCTCTTGAGAAATGTCTTGAAGATTGAGTAAACATCACTCTTGTCATTGAGAAAGAACACCCAAGTGAATCTTGTATAGTCATCCACAATCACAAATCCATATTTGTTGCCACCAATGCTTATGTATGCGGTTGGGCCAAACAAATCAATATGAATCAAGTCAAATGCCTTGCAAGTACTCATGAAGCTCTTCTTTGGATGAGTATTGCCAACTTGCTTGCCGGCTTGACATGCACCACATAGCTTGTCCTTCTCAAAGTGAACATCTTTCAAGCCTCTCACTAGATCATGCTTCACTAGTTTGTTGAGTTGCTTCATGCCAACATGACCAAGCCTTCTATGCCATAGCCAACCCATGCTAGATTGTGATATCAAGCATGTACTAATTTGAGTCTCACTAGCACCAAAATCCACAAGATAGAGGTTCTCATATCTTATCCCCTTGAAGATCAAGCTTGAATCTTTTGCATTCACTATCTCAACACTATCTTCACCAAAGATGCACTTGTAACCAAGATCACAAATTTGTGCCCGAAAGCAAATTGTACTTCAATATGTCCACCAATGCCACATTTGATATGGTCAAATCATTGGTTATTGCTATCTTGCCTAGGCCTTGAATCTTGCCACTTTTGCTATCACCAAATGTAATTGGCTTGCCATTTTCTTGAGTTGAATCAATAGAGGTGAACTTTCTTGCATCACCGGTCATATGTTGAGTGCACCCACTATCAAGAATCCAATGCCTTCCCCCAATCTTGTGTAATTCACCTATAAGAAAATCAATAAGATTTAGGTACCCATTTGCCTTTGGGTCCTTGGAGGTTAGCAACCAAAGCCTTTGGTACCCAAATTGCCTTCTTCTTTGGGCTAGCAATGGGTGTACCAACAAACTTTGCCTTGACACCCTTCTCACCCTTGGTAAGCAAATAACAAGAATCAAAATGGATGGAATGCACTTTGCTTGATTTCTTGTTCATGTTCATTTTAGCACATTTATGCTCTTGATGCCCCACTTGCTTGCATCTATTGCAATAGGACCCATTGCTCTTCACAAAGCTAGGCTTTGGAGTAGCAAAGGCCTTCTTGCCTTTCTTGGGGACATAGCCTAAGCCTTCCTTGTTAAGGGAAAACCTTTGGCTACCCAAGCACTTTAGCAAGCGGGCATCCCCACCATATGCTGATGAGTCCATGACTCCTCAAGATAATATTTTGAGGGACTTATTCGCTAAAAATATGAACAATCCATCTTTCTTGAAATTTGGTGTGTTTTCTTCAAATGAAAAATATATAAAGAAGGCCAAGGAAATATTTATGCCAAGTGGGCTTTTGTCAAGGATCGACTTTAAGCCAAGAAAATATATTTATCTTTGGTTCTATTGAGGTTGACATCACTTGAATTATTTTGTCATGAAGGACTGCTTTCGGGGAGAGTTGATATACAAACATCTCTTCATGCTATTGGAGTTAGTAAGTGCTAACCATGTTTAGCATCTTGGCGTGTGCTATTTTTAGAATTAGCATTATTACATTTTTTAGTTTTCTATTTCGAGTTTAGCTGGATTGGCATGCGTGCATGTGCACCATGGTCGAGTGATGAGTCCATGACTCCTCAAGATAATATTTTGAGGGACTTATTGGCTAAAAATATGAACAATCCATCTTTCTTGAAATTTGGTGTGTTTTCTTCAAATGAAAAATATATAAAGAAGGCCAAGGAAATATTTATGCCAAGTGGGCTTTCGTCAAGGATCGACTTTAAGCCAAGAAAATATATTTATGTTGGTTCTATTGAGGTTGACATCACTTGAATTATTTTGTCATGAAGGACTGCTCGGAGAGTTGATATACAAACATCTCTTCATGCTATTGGAGTTAGTAAGTGCTAACCATGTTTAGAATCTTGGCGTGTGCTATTTTTAGAATTAGCATTATTATATTTTTTTAGTTTTCTATTTTGAGTTTAGCTGGATTGGCATGCGTGCATGTGCACCATGGTCGAGTCCCACGTGTGTGTGTCATGCGTGCCCCTTATAAGTCCGGCCTGCGTGCCAAGTAGAGAGAGCAGGTTGAATTTTATTGTGGAGTTATTCCCATCGAGCCACCGCCGCTCGTGAAGAACCCTAGCGGGTGTTCATCCGGATCCTCATGGATTTGTGTTAGTGCGTGATCGAGGATTCATCCTTGGACTCGCATCTTGGAGTTGATTCAATTCCCCCATCTTCGATCGCGGGTCGCCGAGGCGAGGCTGCGGGTGGAAGAAGTTATCAAGGTTCGGATTGCAGTTTCTGTAGTTTCCATCCCATCTATCAATAATATTTGTTGGAAAGGAATATTTTGATTATTGCGCTACTCCAACGCTGGTGTTACTTTGGCGAATTATCATTGTTATTTGATCGCCGTGACTTCTTATACTACATGCATTTGGGATCTCACTTTGGATTAGTTCATGGTCCAATTATTGATTTTGCTACTCAGGTGCATGTGTGAGGTGTGAGGCCGAGAGAGTAAAGTGATATTTGTCATTGTGTGATCTGAATCCTCACGGTGAAGAGGTGCTCTTATTAGACCGATTATCAACCACTATTGCTATTATAAGAACTTTGCATGTTGGTGTTGTCGAATACTAGCTATTCTTGTTTTAGCTAGTGAAACTGATCTGAATATTGAATTGGTGGTACTAGAAATTCAGATTAGTGTTTATTTGATTTTGGATTGGTTCTTGTACCGTGAAAGATTGGGAAATTATTTTGGACAGCGTAGGGCGTGTCCTTATCGATTTGGTATTCGAGACGGGTTGTTCACGGTGCATTTGGATTTTTCTTTTCCAATGGCTGATTTGAAATTTCTCATGCAAGTTAAATATTTGCCAAAGCTTTCTCTAGCATCAACTCCCCAGGAGTATTTTTATTGGGAAGATGGTATGGAGTCTTTCTTGGCTTAAAGCTGATCCTTGACGAAAGCCCACTTGGCATAAATATTTCCTTGGCCTTCTTTATATATTTTTTCATTTGAAGAAAACACACCAAATTTCAAGAAAGATGGATTGTTCATATTTTTAGCCAATAAGTCCCTCAAAATATTATCTTGAGGAGTCATGGACTCATCATATGCCTTACCCAAGGCGTGGGTGAGCTCATCCACCTCTCTTTTGAGAGTCTCATTCTCAACTTTTAATGATGAATCTAAAATCACTTCATCACTACTAGTAGAGATTGAGTGGGTTGATGTGGATGTGGAAGGAATAGATGGTTCTTCAACATCAACCAAGAATGGTTCATCTATGATGTCACATGTTGAACCAACATCCTTCTTGATGATTGAGTAAGCTCTATCATTCTTCTCTAAGAGCAAGGCATGGGCTTTTTTGAAGCCTTGTATGAGCTAGCTCTAATTCCCCATGGTCTTCCTTTAGACCCTTATGGGTAGCCTCTAGCTCACTAAAGTTTTGCTCAAGAGTTTTTACACTCTTTTGCAAAGCTCTACATTTCTTGTCCTTAGTCTTAAGCATGATATGAGTTTGCTTAAGCATCTCTAGGGAGGTCATCTCTAGTGGGTTCATATTCATCATCATCATCATCATCATCACTATCATATTTTACTTCATTAGCATTTAGTTCTTCATGCTCATGCAATGATACCTTAGTGGCCTTAGCCATGTGTTGGTAAAAGTTATCCTACTGTAATTATTTATAATTTGTATAGTGCATAGCGAACAGATACGATGAGCATTTCACGGGAGAGGGTTTTAAATATCGAATCCACAAGGAGAATGGTGTGAAGGTAATGAGACAAAACTAAATCCCCGAGATATTAGAATGGAACGGGAGTATAGATAAAATGTGAGAAGATTTCTATGGTTGTCTAGTTTATATCCTTGTAAGGCTTGAAGATATTTCTTAATGGGGATGCACTCAAGAGAAAGTAAGGTCAAAACTTACTATTCTCCCAGCAACTGGTTCCTACTAGTCCTATCCAACGGGAGATGGAATACAAAGGAATCAATGGTACTGTCACTACCATGAACTACCACACTCCGGAAGGTAGGGTGTATTTACGAGTTATCTAGCCCAAACACCACGTTTGCACTAAGAATAACAACTTCAATTCAAGAGCGACAAAAATCAAAGTACTCTAATGAGTCGTAAATCGAAAAGAAATAAATTCAAGTGATCTTACTCAAATATAAGGTTGATCCACCAAAGAAGTCTCAAGAACAAGTGCAATGAAGTCTTTGATCCCAGGAGGTACAAGTGTAGAGGAGTTACAAAATGCATCCGGTACTTCCTCTTCTTCTCCTCTACTCTACTCTTTATCTCTCAAGAACAGATATAGAACTCTAATTAAGTTCTTTGATCTATCTCTCTACTTTCTACTATCTCTCTCAACTTGATCTCAGCTCTTCTAATTAGAGAGGTATGGCTCTAGCTATTGATCAAAGTCGAGTATGATGAATAATGATTTTCATGCCTAAGGCCAGAGGTAGGGTCATCCTTATATAGTCGTGGCCGATGAATACCGACCCTTGGATCAAACCGACCTTCAATAACGGTGTAGATACAACCTCAAAGTCGGTTTGAAACCGACCTAAGAAGATGAGGCTGACATCTTGGCCCCACCTGGCGGCCGGCCTAATCCTCTCTGGCGGCCGCCAGGCCATGGTGGGCCCAGGGTGTCAGGTTCTTCCTGGTGTCTTCTAGAATGTTTTAGTTCACTTTTTGGATCGAAATTCACCAGTGGTAAATCTTCTTACTATTTGGGAGGTTTTCTCTGGGTTTTCCGGTATTTACCTGTCATGTCCCTGAAAAGATATAAATCACCAAAACTTGTGAAACTGTGTTAGTAAAATACCTATTCTATGTATTTATTCATTTTATACCCTTATTATATGTTTAGTTGAGATATAAAAATAGAGCTTAAGAGGTGTCAACACCATGAAGCATGATGGTGATGAACCGAAGAGAGATGACTTCTTGTCTTGACCAATTGCACTCATTGCCTTGGCCTTGTCTTCCTCTTCATCGGAGGAGCCATCACTATCCCAAGAACAAACAAAGGCACCATCATTTGTCTTCTTAAATGTCATGGTCTTGCTCTTCTTGTTTGTCTTGTCGGTGGGAGTAAGTTTGGTTGGATCAAGGATGACATAATCCTTCTCGGTCACCTCCCATACTTGGTCATTGATTGATCCCAAGTACATTCTCATGGTTCTCTTCCAATAATCGAAATTCTTGACCCCATCAAAGAACGGAGGCTTTCCCCCAACATGGTTGAACACAACATGAGCCATACTTTCACACCAAGGTTGTTAAGCCTTCAAATATGGTGACCACGGCTTCAATACCACTTGTAAGGTCCTAGTTGGCTAGAGGGGGGGGGGGGGTGAATAGCCTATAAAATTTTCTACAAGCTCACTTAACAAACCGATTAGTATAACAAATGGCGAATATGCGGTTTGCGGTAGCTCTAGTGATCTTGCAAGCCTTCTAGTGACAATACTAAATATGCTATGATCTCTAAGTCACACAAGGTCTATGTCACTACTCTATCTAGTGAACAATCCTAATATGATCCTTATGCTAGCAAGAGCAACTACACAAAGCAAAGCTAGCTCTCTACTCAAAGTAAACTAGGAAGGTAAATACAAGAGTAAGAGCGATATACCAACTCGTAGAGGCAATGTACCAATCACCGGGAAGTAGATGGACAATCAATCAACACAGGATGATGAACCAATCACCAAGACAAGAGACACGTCGATGTGTTGACCCGGAGTTCACTTGTACACCAACAAGCTAGTCTCCGGTTGTGCCGACCAACACAAGGATGGTGTTTGAGCTAGGCGGTGCCCTTCCTAGCCTCAACACACCACTCACAAGTGAGGTACCCAAGACACGAGCAATGTATTCCTTGCACTTTGTCTTCCCGACGAGGAGTGCGTGATTCTCTCACAATTTCGCCTGGAGGTGGCCAAGAACAATCACCAACTCTTGCCAACGCCTCCACCAAATCACCAAGCCGGCTAGGAGCGGTGTCTCCAAGAGAAACAAGAAACCAACCGGCTCACAACGATCCCCAAGTGCCTCTAGATGCAAGAACTCGATGCAAATGCACTTGGATCACCTCTTCTCTCAAGAATGAAGCTCACAAGCAAGAATGAGAGAGAGGGAGGGTTGTTGCCCGTCCTTCTCGGGCACCAAGTGAGCGAAGCAACAAGTACGACCCCTGCGTGCGCATCTTCTTGTGCCCAATTAACCACACCAACCATCACCAAAGGAGGAGCGATAAAGCGAGCAAAGCCGGCCCCTAACATTCCCACGAGCCGTGGCTCACGACCAGCGGAGCCTACTATATGCCGTGCACGTTCAACTTCCGACCACATTCCGACAAAGAGTAAGTCCTTAACCGACTGGATGGAAAGACCACAATATCCATCCAATCTCACATGTTTTACTTTATCGAGGGTTCTTAACAAGTAGCTTGACAATCACCCATGTGATTGTTCACAACACTTTCCTCAAGTGACGAGGAATCACTTGTCTCTTTGCAATCATGATGCGAGCATTAACCTAGACCTCTATAATAGGATGGGGCAACTTTCAACAAGGATCATAATGCATCAACGGTTTCAACCATTTTCCTAAACTTAATGCATGAAACATATAAAAGACTCAAGTCAAATTAATTGGAAGAATTTAGGAAAGGGCGAGAATGCTCAGGGGCTTGCCTCGCCGCAGAACGTCATTTGGAACGTGCTCACGGGCACTCAGGCAGGTCGTCTGTCGACTCTTCTCCTCCGATGGCTCCTCCGCATCGCACTCCCGGATAGTGAAGCTCTCCCGTCCGCTCCTCGATCAGCTCCTCGAACCCTTCCCCGATCCCGTGATGATGCATATGATGGAGAAAAGAAATGATTACAATTACATGAATATCAACTTGCATAAGGTAAAATATGTATGAGAGATGGATGCTTCATGATGCAAGCTATTAGTAAGTGCATATCTCTTCTGCAGACACACAATTAATTCTACACAAGAAACCCTAATAACCTACACCAATTAAACACCCTTAACTACTAACCAACGAGAAAATGACAGCCCGACATGCCGCCACTAAAAACATCACACAAGGAGTTCTACAACTCCAAATTCAGTGAACTAGGACTCTATGGAAAGCTAACAAAATTTCTTACAAAACATTCCACATCACCCAGAACTGAATCTGAACCTAACAGCCTCGAAATTAAGGAAAACAGAGGCTCTGTTTTCAACTCAAACATCACATACAACCTCCATATCTCACAAACTACTCATGCAAACTATCTCAAACTTAACCAGCAGGTAAAACCAAGTAATTATCTACCATATAAATCTACTGGACATGTCAAAAGATAATTTAAAGCACATAAAATAACAGGCCCTATTAAACACTACACATGCACACTATAAATATGTATATAAGAGCTAGGAATAATAAATTGACAAAACTACCAAGCTGACCAAACCAAGCTCCCTAACAGATCCTATTCATGCTAGGAACGCATAATAAAAATACTAATACACATCATCTCCATATAAACATATATTTCTAGCCTATTTTCCATGCATCATAAATAGAGTAAATACATAACCACTTCAGAAAATTCTACAAAATTACCGAGCATCTTCTTTGGAATATAACAGCTACCATAAAAATTTCATTGCAAGATCATGCATGTATAGTCCTACACAAAAATGACAAGCTAGTGATAAAACTAGGCATGAAAATACTTTTGTACTATGAAAAGTGTCGACAACAGATTTCTGAGTATGAAAAGCTTCTAAAACCTATCAAACACAAGCACACCAAGTCTCACCTCCAAAACCCTAATATTTATTTTTTCTATGAATTTCTAAAGATCACATGGCAAATAGCACATAAATAGAAAATCACATTTCTTCTACAGAACATACTATGCATGATATTTTTCCTGGATTCTACTCACAAAACTAAGAACATTTTGCACAGGAAGCATATTTTTATCTTGCACCAATTAAAAGATATGATTTTCATCAATTTCCATGCATTTATGGCCATAAATAAAACTGTATATAAAAGTTCTCAGAAAATAGGGTTTCATAATTTTATACTGTAGCCCATCATCTAACAAGCATGACAAAATTTGTTTCACTCAAAAAGGACTCAAAATGACCAAGTTATGAATTTTCTAAGCTTTGCAAACAAAACTGGAAAAACAGAAAAGATAAAAGAAAAGAAAAATCGGGCGGGGCCCGCATGTCAATGGCTCAAAACAGAGCACGGCGGCGGGCGGCGGATTCGCCGGCGATGACCAAATCGCGCAACCAGGCTACCCTAATCGACGCTACTCGACGAGACAAACACGATGGTGCCCTTGGTTCGACTCGAAATCGACGAAAACGACGACGACGGCGTGCGGGCTCATGGGCGGCGCGGACATCGGCGCACCGGCCGCGAAGGGGCGAAAGACGGCGAACCAAAGGCCGTCCCCGACTCTCCTAGACCTAACTAGGACATGCAAGCAAGTTTGGGACTCAACGGAACAACGACGGCGACAAACCAAACGCGACGGCGGCGCGCCACGCAGCACGTCGGCGGCGGCGGCGCTCGGAAACGGCGGTCGGATCTACTCAACCACCCAGCTCGAGAGCTTGAGCACCTCTAGGCGATCCTAAAAACACGAAGAAGCACGGCCTAAACTCGATCTACGAGCTCAAATGGCGGCTTGCCCTAACGGCGACCATGGCGGCCTCGCGCGCGGGCGGTCGGGGGGAAAATGAGGTCCTTACCCGGCTTTTACCTTGATTCGTCGATGGCTCTAGGTGTAGCAGCTCATGGTGAAGCTAGGGGTGTGGTTTTGCGCGACGACGGCGATGGAACACTTTCTGGCGAGCTTCGCAGACACGACGGCAATGGCGCGGCGGCGGCGCTTCGTTCTGGCGACCGGGCGCAGGGAGTGGCGCTAGGGTTATTGGCGCGGGCGGGCATCCTATTTATGCGGCGCACGACCGTAACGGCCCATCCGGCCCATGACGTCGGCGTTCAAGCGTGTCTTTGGCACATCGACGCTGGGCGGTGTCGGCCGGCGACGAGCCGACAGTCCACCCCTACTACGTTTTCTGACACAGCGACGGTTTTGGCCTGTACATCGAGATTCGTGCAGAATTTGGAAAAAGTCAAAACATCAACTTTGTAGAGAATTTCATAAGCTACAAAACACTCAATATGAACTTTTTCTAATTCGGCCTAGATTTGGAGATAAAAATTAAAAACAGCAAGGTCAAATCAAACCATTCAAAACAGAGTTTGAATTTAACTCAAATTTGACCCAAACTGTTGGGCACTATTTGAATCATTTCCAAACCTTTTCACAAGAAACTCATAAAAGATCATTTGTTCTACATAAAAAGTACTTCCTTTCATCTATAGAAACTTTTTGCTAGAAACCACTCTAACAAGCACTTTTGAAAGGAGTTTCAAAATGACTCAAAAGAGGTTTGACCTCTAGGGCAGAATTAAAATAAAATTTCTAAATTGAAACTCAAGCTCAAACCTGGTCCTAAATTATGTCAAAAATATATCTAAACACAATCTAGGTCCAAAACATCATTATAGCTAAGATCCTATAGTAGCTAGGTCAAGCAAGCATGAAATGAGAGCAAATTCAAAGTGAATGTCACTAGCACATGATTATGCATGAAATGATGATGATGCTATGCAAATGATCATGCTTTCAAGATGCTTAACACCTAGGGTGTTACAAATCTTTCCCCTAGAAAGAATCTCGTCGAGATTCAGCGAAACTAACCATTTGTGATAAAAGCGTGGGTAGTTCCTCGAAGATATTCTCTCTGTTTCCCATGTTGCATCGTTCTCTCCATGATTTCCCCAAAGGATTTTGTATTGCTTCACTACCTTACCCCTAGTAGCTCTCTCCTTGGTGTCTAGTACCTTTGCTGGTTCTTCGTAATAGGTTAGATCTTGACCGATCTCAACATTCGAATTGGTACTTGCTCCTCGGGAACTCTCAAACATTTCTTCAGTTGTGACACATGAAAAACATCAAAAATTCTTCCTATTTCTTGTGGTAATTGTAATTGATACGCTACTTCTCCCTTAGTGGCAATGATCTTATAGGGGCCTACGAACCTAGGCGCTAACTTTCTCTTCACTCCAAAACGTTGTACTTTCGTTTCATTGGTGATACCTTTAAGTAAACATAGTCACCAACACCGAACCTAATGGGCTTTCTACGCTTGTCCGCATAGCTCTTTTTGACGGTCTTGGGCGGCTTTCATGTGTTGCTTTATTAATCTCACTTTCTACTCGGCCTCATCTATCGTCAATGCCATAGTAGGGTCGTTTCTCTGTCTCTATCCAGTTCGTAGGTGTTCTACATTTCCTCCCATACAATGCTTCAAAAGGTGCCATTTGGATACCGGCTTGATAACTGTTATTGTATGAGAACTCGCATAAGGTAACCATTTGTCCCAAGAACTTTTTTGCCGACAACACACACGCCCTTAGCATATCTTCTAATATTTGGTTCACTCGTTACATTTGACCTGCGTGGTTTGTGGGTGATAAGCTGAACTACAAAGTAATTTGGTTCCTAAGGCTTCCTGTAGGCTCTCCCAAAATCGATTGGTCCAAGTGGATCCACGATCCGACACTATTGATTTAGGTACCGGTGCAAACGAAGTACATGGGCAATGTATAGCTCTGCGTATTGGTGGGGTTCGTAGCTTATGTTAATCGGAATGAAATGAGCAACTTTGGTCAAACGATCCACAATCACCCAAATGGAATCAAATCCCCTCTGGGTATGTGGCAAACCAACGATCAGATCCATAGTAATCTCATCCCATTTCCAATCGAGGAATTGGCAATGGTTGCAACAATCCCAGGTCTTCATATGAATAGCTTTAAGTGCAAAGAATTGTCACATCGAGCCACGTGTGCAAGCAATCTCTTTTCTCATTTTTGTCCACCAAAATCTGGTTCTCAAATCCCGATACATCTGGTTACTACCGGGGTGAATTGTTATCTTGGACGAAGTGAGCCTCACCGCTAGAATCTGTTCTCTCAACTCGCGATCCTTTGGCACGACAAGACGATCATCATACCAAAGAATTCCACTCTCATCAACTCGAAAATGATCACTAGGTTCTTTTTCTAACTTCTTCTTGATATGTGCGATCCCTTTATCCACTTTCTGGACCTCAATAATTCGACTTTCAAGCTCATTCTGCACTTGAATATTGCATAAGATAGTCGGATGCATAGGAGGAAAAACCTCCATAGATTCGACTTGTCCCAAACAAACAATGTGATTTCTCGCCGAGCATCCGCGACAACATTGGCTTTGCCGGGATGATAGTGCAACTCTATGTTATAATCCTTTATCAGCTCTAACCACCTTCTCGCGTCTCATATTCAACTCCTCTTGAGTAAAAATGTACTTCAAACTCTTGTGATCAAGTATAGACATGACATACATTACCGAGCAAGTAATGACGCCAAATCTTCAATGCATGTACCACGGCAAAGAAGCTCTAAGTCATGGGTTGGATAGTTAACCTCATGCTTCCTTAGGCGACGCGATGCATACGCAATAACTCTACCTTCCTGCATGAGTACGCATCCCAATCCTAAACCACATGTGTCACAATACACATCAAAGGGTTTCTGAATGTCAGGTTGTGCGAGCACGGGAGCCGTAGTTAACAACGTTCGTAGTGTACGAAACGCTGCTTCGCACTCCGGTGTCCACACAAATTTTTCTTCCTTCGCAACAATCGGGTGATAGGTTTAGCTATTTTAGAGAAATCAGGTATGAACCTACGATAATATCCAAATTAACCCCGAAAACTTCGGATCTCAGAAACTAAAACTGGTGCTTTCCAATCCAGCACCTCTTGCACCTTACTAGGATATACTGAAATTCCATTCTCAGATAACACATGTCCCAGAAAATGCACTTCCTTCACCAAAACTCACACTTTGCATTTAGCATACAACTTATGCTCTCTCGAGTCTCTCCAAGACTATCCTCAAATGCTCAAGCATGTTCTTCCTCATTCTCAGAATACACCAAGATGTCATCGATGAATACAACCACGAACTTGTCAAGTTCAGGCATAAACACCGAATTCATCAAACACATGAAATGTCTTTGGAGCATTCGTCAAGCCAAAGGACATGACGAGATACTCGTACAAACCATACCGCGTCGAAAATGCGGTCTTGGGTATATCCGGGGTCCGATTTTAACTCGATGGTACCCGGTCGAAGGTCTATCTTTGAGAACACTTTAGCTCGAGACAACGGGTCAAAAAGAATGTCAATGCGGGTAACGGGTATTTATTCTTCATCACTGTCACCGCATTGAGTGGCCTATAGTCCACACACATCCTCGCCTCGATCCTTCTTCACGAACAATTTGGACATCCCCAAGGTGACGAACTAGGTCCGATGAAACCTTTCTCAAGCAACTCCCGGCTGTACTTTCGGTTACGCTAACTCATTGGGCTGCGATTCGGTAGGGTCTTCGGGATATAGGGTCCCCACGGAATTAACTCTATTGCAAACTCAACATCCCTATCCGGCGGCAATCCGGGTAGGTCTTCCCGAAGACGCCCTGAAACTCACGGACTACTGGTATGTCGAGATACCGATCACTTGCAAGGCAAATTGAAACACGGTTAAGGTCAATGGCTTTAGGTAACAAAACCCGGTGCTCAGTTAAGTCTCGGGGTGCTTCAAATGCACTACTCGTTTCACCGTATCTATGATTACACCCCAACTCTTCATCCAATTCATCCCAAGGATGACATCCAAACACAAGCCGGGTAAAACTATCAACGAGGTTATTATTTCTAAATCACCCATCATTATCTTTACATCATCAACCCTCCGGCTAGTCAACCGTCACCCTGTTGAACTAATTTGGTAGCCAAACCCTAGGTCGTTGATTTATTCCCCATTCTTCTATGCAAACTCTTGACTCATGAATGAATGCGATGATCCGTAATCAAATAAAACAACAAAGACTACGATTGTTAACTAAACACGCATCGCCGGTACATCCCGCGGTCTCTCCCTCGGGAACTTTCGACATTGGCAAAGTGTGCCTGTCCCACATACCGCTTGTAGTTCTTCCTGGCTGCGGGCAAGACTTGGAGAAATGCAGGGCTTACCACAATTGAAGCAATTATTGTGGTTGAAGGGCACGGGCGTGAAATATTCCCTTGTGCGTGCTTTCCTTTCTCGAAAGGGCACAACAAACTTCCCCAGCGGGTTTCTAGCTTGATTCTTCTTCCGGGGTGGGGCATAACATGAAGGCGCGGTGGGTGGGCGGTAGTTCTCGACGACGCCCAAATGAACCTTCGCCACGCCCCGAAGTTTCCCTCAAAGCGATCTCTTCTTTCCCTTGGATGCAGCATACAAGGCATTACTTTCCTCCCCGATGAATGCAATCAGTCACAAAGGCCTCAAACGTGTCCCCTGGTGGAATTTCCCATGGTTTTACGCATCTTCGGGTTTAGCCCTCTCTTGAAGCTAGCCAACTTCTTCGCCTCCGTATCGACCATCATGGGGGAGCATACCTAGACAAAACTGTTAAAAGCACCGTAGGTACTCATTCATGGTCTTGTTGTCCCGACCGAGCTTAATGAACTCCCCAACTTCTTTGCCAAGGCACCAAAGCAGGTATGTAGGTATTACGAAATTTGGCGCCAGAACTGGAACCAAGTGATAGGAACATTGGCGGGAAAAGTAGCACGGTGATTCTTCCACCATATCCTGCGGGTCCTTCCAACAAGTCGCTTTTTGCATAATCCGCCTTCTTCGTGTCTCGCATGCGATTCACCAAACGGAACTTCTCCTCAATCGAGGCAAGCCATTCTTCAAAACCTCCATGGGTTCATTTGCCACGGTGAACTTTGGTGGTCCCGTGATCTTAAAGTCCTTGTAATGACCGGAATCCATCCCTATCGGCACCACCACCACGGCCTCCTCCCCGCTCGGTGTTGGGTGAGATGTTACATAACTCTCCCGTGAACTGATCAAAGAACCGCTCTGGTTTCTTTGGAGGTGGGCTGGCTGTCGATCTCCCCGGCTTTTGATCGAAGTTTTGCGGCATGCGCACATTTGAATCAACAATAACCATCGGATGATGTTGTCCAAAGTATAGATATTGAATTTAAGTTACGCTGAATTTATTGAGAGAATAAATTCATCCACAATAACAGGTAACAATAAACTCAATACGATCTTTCATCAACATCACGGTTATGTCAACGCAATATGTGTATCAAGATTTTCAAATAACAACGGCAACAAAATGTTGCACAACCGGCATAAATTTGTAATTGACGATTGTCGCAATTACCATAAAACCGATCACAAAATAGGGCACGAACTAAATTAAGGTCTCGACCGATACGATAAAGTCTCGAAATATTACGGATCCAAGTCTTACATCTTTGGTAGTCTCGCGAATAAAAAGGAAATTACATGATAATAGTGGTACTACACCGCTTCGGCTACAAGGGTGTCTCATCTAGATCAAGGTCTACGTGCTAGCATCTAGCTGGATTCCAAAGCGTGGCATCACGGTCATCTACCCCCGCGGAAGTACGAGAAGTGGGGTCTCCGCCCCCGTCCTCTCGGTGGCGGCTGCTGCTGCACCCTCTAGTCCTCACTTTGTGGTCACCCCTAAGCTCTACGATGCGACGGCGGCGCATTGGTGAAGTCATCCATCGCCATTTGCGCCCCCAATGGTGATGGAGAGACTTTCGCCCGAGGTAGCTCACACGCCGCATCCTCTTCATACTAGTTTGAACCTCACGCAGCCTCCTCCCTAGCATGGGTGGCCTCTGGCTTTAGCAGCATCTGCCGCGGGTCGTCATGAGTTCTCCATTCAGCTTGGTAACGGCAAACATAGCCCTCATGATCGCCATACCAACGGCTCCAAGCTGCTCGTTCTCCTCGGGCGGACGTCTCATGGTAACACTGCGCGGCGGGGCGCCAAAAAAGGGCAGCTCCACGGTCTGCGTCATCCGGGTCCAACACTCCCATGGCGCAACACAGGCGGGCTGTCCATGCATCGGGCCTGTCCAATGCACCGCCAGCCGCCAATAGGGGTCCACGGGTGCGGTTGCCTTTGTCACCTCAACTAAAATCCACGGGACCTCTCCCTCGCCATGGGTGCGCCTCCATCCGTAGATGGGCTCACGGTTGTACCCAACCGACCGCAACGTCTCCCCGGCAAAGGCCGGTGTCGCCCGGATCGTCGGGGTGAGTAGGGCTCGAAGTAATGGTCCATCTCGTAGCAAGATTTAGGAGATAATGTGAGATTGAGAAACAATAGTCAGTTTTAACCAAATTAGGCAAGTACTAATTAGGGGAAAAGATGGAAAAATGCATGAATGCCATGATGGAAAATTTTAAATATGATGCATGAACGTCTCCTACACGTATCTCACGGAATAGGAAAGAGATTTCTCTATTCGTATAAATGGTGGCAACCTATGATCTCTCAAAAAGAAAATAAGGCGTGTCTAGTCGATCTAACGATTCTTATTTGTTAGTGTGCACGCAATTCATTTTAGCCCACAATATATTCATGCAATGCAAGGAATTAAATTGCATATACACCCTTCGTCGAGGTCCACCCGACGGCATCGCATACCATGCGGAAAAACACATTTTACACCCAAAGCACACACTGTGTACCCATACACAAGTCTACGGGGGCACTACCCGATTACCGGAGCTCTCAAAATCGTTTTATTTCCCCTAGACCGGCATTTATCCGATCATGCTCTCACCAGCTGACTCACACCATTACCTTGGCCGTAGAGGTATTTCGATCCATTCATGACCACTCAAGCGAGTAGCCCGTACTACTGGGCCGCCACGGCAACCAATCACAAACAACAAAATATGATGCAATAACCCATTCCCGTTAGCCAAGCCACGATCGTCCTTAATTGGGCATAAAGGGTATGACCAAGGCACTACTAATTTTGCAAATCTTTTACTCACACCACTTAAAAGATTTTGTTTTCGCAAACATTTCGCAAAAGATTAGTGGTTCATTTTAATTTAAATACCGGATCGGACTTATAATCACCGAACACGGCTCGATACATTTGTGGATGAGCCGACCAATTTATAAGAAATCAAGTATAATTCGCAATCACCGAAGCAATCGCAGATCTACACTTGAGTCCATATAAACCCAGATTATTCGAAATCTCAGAGTGATTTCAAACTCATCAACAACACAACAGGATCGTTGAGCTCGGTAGTAAAAATCCACGGTATTTCAAACCAAGTTCGATATATTTAAACATCGAGTGCGAGGTATAATTTATTACAAACTCAGGTTCAAGTACGGAGCGGTAGTTTGAAAACCAAATAGTCTTTTAGCGAAAACAAATATAAAGTAGTGCCGGTAGATAGTCATCCTCGCAACAAAGATGAGACGGGGATATAGAATTGCCTTGCCCCGGCCTTACTCGTCATCAACAGAAATGTAGACAAGTCTTACAAGAACCATGGTACACATGCTCACCCGCAACAACGGGAATAAAAACCACGAGTACAAAATACTCAACTAGACTTACCCGTCCAAAAAATAAAATAAAGGACTCCAAGGATCATGCTAGGCTTTATCCGGAGTTTAGGCGACTCACATTAATTTCACAAATAAGTTGTTTAGTGCCTATGCATGCTACTTGTCTATTTTCCAAGTTAAAAGGGTTACTTATTTAATTACATAACCATAAATCATGTATAGTCAAGATTAATCATTGCTTTCAATAAAATAAATAACAAAGATAAGTAACTTGATCGATTTATATCACCGCAACATGATAAATAACATATATTGTAATAATTAAGACTACAATGTCGTGGACGCACCGGGTTCTCAATAACGGGGAGAGATGGCGATTCGAATCGATTTGCAAACCGGTGGGCGAATACCCGACACAAACCGGTCTACTTTGCAAAGGCGGACCCAATCACTCCCAAGATGTTACGATGCGTAAAGTCTCGGTCTTGCCGGCTACCCGTCCTTCGGGCACCAAGTGAGCGAAGCAACAAGTACGACCCCTGCGTGCGCATCTTCTTGTGCCCAATTAACACACCAACCATCACCAAAGGAGGAGCGATAAAGCGAGCAAAGCCCGGCCTAACATTCCCACGAGCCGTGGCTCACGACCGCGGAGCCTACTATATGCCGCACGTTCAACTTCCTCGGCACCACATTCCGACAAAGAGTAAGTCCTTAACCGACCGGGGGAACACTCTCGCCCCCTTAGCCTTCGCTCCCTGAGGGGGCGGGAAGGGGGCGAGGGCTCCCTAATGTGGTGAGTCGAGAACACAAACGGGGGAGCGGAGCGTTTTCCGGGCCCCGCCGACCTTCGCTTGAAGTTGCCGAGGGTCGAGGCGACGGAGGGCGCCCGGCCCGGCGAGGAGGGATAAGACGGCGCGTAAGGCGAGACGGGTGTAATAAAACTTGAGCAAATGGCACTTAAACCGCCAACAACCCGTCCCTTTCCTTGTGCCCGCACCCGGTATTTATAGGAATTCAAAGGGTCGAGGGGCCGATTTACAATTTGGTACATGGTAGGTAGGAGAACACACGCTACAACCGGGCCCTTTCAAGGGCAAGCTAGTAACTATTCGTATGGGGTGAAGACGGAAATACACGCGATGACTTCTCCGCTGGGGTGTAGGGTTTCCTCATGCCGCCTGCACAGGCGTGCATCCGGGAGGGGGATTAGGAGGGTCCATCCGCCGCCTTTCTTGTTGTTGCTTGCTCGCGCCACTTGGGCGAGACCCCTCGCCGGGCGCTCCCTACGCCGCGTGGGGCCGCTATACCCCGCCAATGCTCGCTCGGGAGGGCCGCCCTCGACGGAGGGGGTGACGCTTGTGGATTCGTGTCTTCGCGGAGGGTCCTCGCTTGCCGATCCTGCAAGACTTCGCAATATGTTAACGGAGATTAGTTCTGGCCCCACGTGGTGAGGCCCGCGGGGCTGCCGGGCCGGCGGTCGCCCTCCCAAGCGGCAGCCCCTCGAGAAGGTCGGTTCCTCAGGGACGGAGGCAAATAAAAACGTCCTTCCGGAGGGTCCGTGCGGGTGGGCGTGTTGCGCCCCATGGGCCCTTGCCCGGCCCGGCGTCCCCGCTGCTCGTGGGCCTCGCGGAGGTGGGCCTCGGCCCTCTGCTCCAAATCCAGCGTTAGGGCTTGGCTGCCCTTTGGTCGGATCTTTGTTGGTTAGTTTGGGAGTGACGCGGATCGGGGGTGAAGCGTGTTTGTTTAGGGGTACGGATGCGGATTGGTTTGCTGCGTGGGGGCGGATCGGAGGGCTGGCGTTGTTTTTGGGATCCCGGCCTTTTGATCTCCGTGGCTCAAGGCTGCGCCCCGCTTCGCGTCCCCTCCTCCGGCCCCTGGCCTATAAATACGTATAGTTGGTGAGATTTAGGTTTGTGCCCTCCTTTTTGCTTCCACGCTTTTCGCTTTCGCCTCCTTTTCACGCTTTCGCCTTCTTATTTGCGCTGTCCTAAGTTCGCACGCTTTTTTAGCGGAGGGTCCCTTTTCACGCGGAGGGTCCATCGATGGCTCGTACGGGGAGACCATGAGGCCCAAGACCGTCGTTGAGTGCCGAGTTCCCTCGGAGCAAGAGCAAACAAGTCCCTGAAGGCGTTCGAGGAGCACGAGTTTTTTTTCCACAAGAGGCGTTTCGCGCCGCCGGGAGACGGTGCTTGCCCGGCCCGGCGAAGTCATAAAATCTTCGAGGAGTTCTTCCGCAGCGGGGCTCCGTTTTCCGTGTGCGAGCTCGTGCTTTCGAGGCCGCGGAGGTTCAACCTCCGCTTCCATCAACTCACGGCGTCGTGCTTTCCACGCCGATGACGTATGCACGGGGCGTGCCGCTCAGTAGAGCCGAGCCGGCGGTGGGCGGCTTCACCGGAGCCCACACGTGCACTATCGGCCACGACTGCCGTCGAGCGACGGAGGAGGAGGTCTTCCGCGCTCGGTATGGCGTGTGCAGCTTTCATCCCCAGGGCGGGGTGGGAGGCCCTCGCCGCGGCGCAATCGGAACAAGTGGAGCGCCCGACCGCTCGACCGCTGGTTCTATTACGGTTGGAGGGTGCGGAGGGCCGTATGGCGATCCGAGTCCCTCGCCATCGCGAAGGTGAAGCCTGCGTGAAGACGGCGGAGGCGGCGAGGAGGCTGGGACGCCTGGCGTCATGTCTCGCCACGTGTCTGCGGGACTCCGGGTGGAGGAGTTCGCGGCGCGGTACAAAGTCCTCGTAGGCGGGGTGCCCTCCGGTGAAGGCGGACTCGGCCGGGAGTATGCCCCAAGGGCTGAAGGCGTTGAGGTTTACGACCTCGAGCGATCGCCCGGCGGCCGCTGGAGGGCGAAGGGTGATAAGGTGGAGTTCGCCGGTGATGGGCGGAGGGCCCGCCGCTCCGACTTCCTTGGAAAGTGGAGGCTTCGAGGTCAGGCGGATCAGCGCTGCCTCGTGACCGCAGCCCGGGTGAGCCGGTCTTCGACTCGCCGAGTCGGCTGAGGAGGCGGCCGACCGGAATTTGGTGCCGACGCCATGGATGCGAGGGAGGAAGAAGCGGGGGTCCGCACAGGCCAGCGCGCCGGCTCCCCCCACCGAGCCCCCCAGCGGGGGCGCTGGGTCCTCCACCCCCACCCGCCGCTCGGAGGGGGCGGGTTCTTCGGGGCCGGCGGGTCTCGGGGTCTTGCGACCTGCCGCCTTCCTTATCTCTCACGATGAGGATGAGGCGGAGGGACGGGGGGCGGGCGAGGCGGTCGAGGAGGCGCGACGCTGAGGAGGGGGAGGACCCTCCGGCCGGACGCCCATGAGGAGGGCCGGGAGGAGGCGTGGCGGCGGGTCCTCCGGAGAAGAGGAGGGGGACGGTGGGGGCCGGTGGCGAGGGGGTGCGGTGTGGCAAGTCCGTTATGTGACGCCGCGACCTGACGCTGGTAGTGCCTTCTATCGGGCGGTGCCATAACGTGTGGGCGGGTGAGATTTTGACGCGACCCTCGGAGGCCCTCGGGAGTGGGAAGGCCCTTTGGGCTGGGAAATACGTGGTGGTATTTTTGGTGGCTGCGGGGGGGTGGGTCCTCTCAAGAAGAGGAGGGGGGTGGGGGCCGGCGGGTGGCGAGGTGCGGCGCTGGAGCAAGTCCGTTGACTCGCCGCGAGCACTGGGTGCCCGCTACTCGGCGGTACCGTGTGGGCGTGGGTGGTGAGATTTTGGGGGACCCTCCTGAGGCCTCACCGGAAAGTGGAAGGCCCTTTGGGGGCGGGAGGCCCCTCCTCGCTTGCCTTATGTGGCCGAGAGAGGCGATCGGCATCGATGATATCGGCGATGGAGCCACACGGGCATCGACCTCCGCGACACCTTATCGCCCGGAGGTTGAGCGGAGGATGATTGGGCGCGTCTTGATCGTGCGCTGGGGAGGGCGAGATGCAGTGGCGAACCGCTCCCTCGGCCGATATCCATGAGGATATCAAGGTGAAGACCTCGGAGTTGCTAGTGTTGGGCGCGGGGCGGCCATCCGTGGCAGGACCGTCGACCCATGGGCGCGGGGAAGGAAGGCCTCTAGCGAGCTCAAAGGAGAGCGGCGGGAGGCCCGGGAGGCTGAAGGCTGGCTATTGATGAGGCGGAGCGCCTCCGGAGGAGGTGGGCGGACCTTAGGGGAGGGTGCGAAAGTTCTCGGCGGGAGGAATGAGCGACGTCCCGGAGGCGCGTGGTCCCGCCCGCCGGCGCGGGAGGCGGAGGTGGCGGGCCGGCGAAGAGGCTCAATGATCTTGAGCTGTCTTTGGTATGCGGAGGGGCGGAGGCCTTGAGGCGGCGGCTGGCGCGTTCTTGGGGCGGAGTCGGGACCGCTTCTTCGGCCCCTTCTGCGAACCCGGACCACTGCCCTTGTTGGCGCTGGATCTCTTGCAGCCGGGAGGTGGGAGGCTGCCGAAGGTGGTGGTAGCCTCTTGTGACGGGAGCCCCCGAGCCTTGCGCCCCTTGATCGCCACTAGGGGGCCCTTCGCCATGCGGATTGCTTGGCGCGTCGGGGAGCCGTTGTCGGGGCCCGGGCCCGGCTCACTTCCACGCCCCCAGACGGGGTTGGGGCCTCGGCGGAGCGGGCCGTGGGCCGCTGCGGCGCGGCCTTCATCAGCGCCGTGCGAAGGAGGGGCGGGAGCTTGCTGCGGAGTTCGAGAAGAGGCTGATCTGGCCGGAAGGTTGGTCACTTGTTTGCTTTTGTTGTGCATTGCGCTTCTTTTCCTCTTTGTTTTTTGCTACTTGCTGTCTTGTGTGCCGACTTGGGTGTCGTTCTAGGTCGGCGCCCCGCCACCGGCGGAGGGGGCTCGAGCTGCGCCGGGAGGAGATACAAGCGGACGGGTGAGGTGCCGGGGTCGCTTAGGGCGATTAGAGTGCCTCGCGCGCGGCTGGGTCGCTGCGATGCCATCCGTCTTCCTCGGCCCCCGCCTCCGGGCCGCGGCTTCTCCCTCTCCGCACATCTCGGGACAGGCGCCTCCGCCTCGGCCGAGCCCTCGGAGCCTGCTCCGGCTCCCTCCATGCCTCCGAGGACCCCTCCGGCCGCCGATGCCGCTGCGGCCTCCGACGCAGAGGTAGCTTAGGGCTCCTTAGATTGCGCCGGAGTTTATTCTTTCCTAGGCGAGACAATCATGTGGTGTGAAACTTCTTGGCCTTCGGGCTTTTAAGTTGAATGATGAATTGAGTTTTAGGGGCTTCGCTACATTTCTGTTGCTACTCGATTGTGCGTTTCCGTTGTGTCCGCGAGTGCACCTTCGTAGCTTGATTGCGTTGGGGTTGGGGCTAACCGCGTTTGATGATTGCGTTGGCAGCCAGTACCCGCAGGGGCCGCGCGCGGAGGGTGCTTAACGTGGTTCCGCCCGATGATGAATCGCCAAGATGTGTTCATTTCGGGGAGACTTGGGTTCATGCCATGCAGCGGTTCCCCCGGACGCCCCTTCGAGCGGTTTTTGGTGGGGCAGGGTTCGAAGTACGATGTAGCCAATCAGGCCTCGGAGGCCTTCCGGCGGTCCCATGACTTGACAAACCGTCAAGTGGAACGGGTACACCGAGCCGGTGCCGGCGCTGCCTTGGCGGAGGACGATATTGAGGACGATGAAGCCGTAGCCATCGCACTTGGGCAAGCGGTTTGTTGGGTCGATCGCGGAGGCCAGTCGTTGTTCCAAAGCGGGGAGGATGTCGGCCCCGAAAGTGGAGCGACATCGCGGAGGGTATACCGGCATCGAGTGCTACGGGTGAACTTCCGCTTGTTCTTTCGGAGCACAATGATACGGGAGCCGCGCGACTGCTGAAGAGCCGGCGGTGGAGGTGGTGGATGTAGAGGAGTTTGTGGGGCGTGTAGCGAAGGTGTTGGTTAAGGCCATCTTGTATGGGGTCGTAGCCTCTCAGGCGAGGATGTGTGTGCGGAGGCTCACGGGCTTTCGGCCGCGGAGGGCCGTGTAACTTTCTCGTAATGTAATGGACGGGCTTTCTGACGCGGAGGGCCGTGTAACTTTCCTCGTAATGTAATGGATCTGCGGTATGTTTGCAAGAGTTGTTTTTGTGTTGCATGTACCAAGTGGTAGTGGTGCTCTTCGTAGAGGTAGTCGCGAAGCGGTGCCCCCTATTTCACTTAGTGCAGAGACTTCGTGCATTTTGCGCGGGTGCAGCCGCGGTAGACCGGCGGGCGTCCCTTTTCACTTAGTCTGCGAGACTTCAGCGTTAAGGTAGGCGGTAAATCAGCGTTAGGCGGCGGCGTCCGCTTTCATAGTGCGAGACTTCGTAGCGTTTTGCGGCGCAGTAGCGCTGATAGACGGGGGCGTCCCCTGTTTTCCTTAGTGCGAGACTTGGGCAGCGTTTGCGAAGGTAGCGATAGACGCGGGCGTCCTGTTTCCTTGAGTCACGAGACTCCGGCAGCGTTTGCGTTGTAACGCGATAGACAACAAGGCCTGGCGTCTCTCATAGTGCGAGACTCCGCGTGATTTTGAAGGTAGCCGTGGTGAGACGGCGGCCCCCTGTTTTCCTTAGGGGCCGAAGACTGCGCATTAAGTGAGGTAGCGCGATAGACAGCGGCGCCCCCCTGTCTTCCGCCGGCGAGGGGCAGCATTTTGCGAAGGCGCGGTGTAGACAGCGGCGCCCCCCTGCTTTCCTAGTCGCGAGACTTCAGCTTTTGCTGCGGTTTGCTTGACCAAGTGGTACTCGTTGATTTTGTGCGGGTCTTCGTTACAAAGTTCTTTGGGACGCGGAGGGGTCTTTTTCGCTCCACGGGGTTCCCCGTTGAAGCTTGAAGTTGGTGCGAGGGTGCGCCCTTGTGATTCCGCGGGTGCACGACTCATCGCTCGGAGACTTGGGAGCGGGACGGCCCCCGGCGCGAATTGGGACTCTTGCGAGAGGTGGCTTGCGGGGTGGGTCCTCCCATGCGCTCCGCACGCCATCCTTGTAGTCCAAAGTAAGCTAAAGGAAGACCACATCACGGACCTCCAAAGGACCTTCACAAACTGCGGCGAAGCCGTGCTCAAACTCAACCCCGCCAAGTGTGTATTTGGAGTAAGCAAGGGCAAGTTACCGGGCTGCCTCAGATCCAGAAAAGGAATAGAGGCCAACCCTTCAAGATCGCAGCAATCACCGCGATGGAACCTCCGAGGAACGTAAAATCGTTCAGAGACTAGCGGACGCCGCCTCGCCGCCCTTATAGGTTCATCTCCGTGTCACCGAGGCGAGGGTTACCATTCTTCCAAACTCTAAAGGAAACAGATCCATTCATTTGGGGGCCTCCGCAACAAGAAGCCGAAGACCTCAAGCAAGACCTCAAAAACCTTACCACCCTCGCCACACGGAACCAGCGAAGGACTCCTTCTACGTCGCCAAGATCGCCACATGCCGTCCCGCGTGGTTTCGTCAAAGAAGTGAACGAAGGGCACCCGGTCCGTGCAAATCCCCGTCTACTATGTCTCCTAAAACCCTCGAAGGGCCCAAGCTAAATTACGTAGCCGGAAAAGGTAGCCTACGCAGTGGTCATGGCAACTTAAAAAAAAACTCAAGCACTACTTCCAGCACATGAGGTCACCATACCTTCGAGCTTTCCCTCGATAACATATTAAAACCCCAGTCGGTGGGGCGCGAATAGCGAAGTGGGCGGCCGAGATCGGAGACCACGCAATCGGATTCGTCGGCGCCAGAACGGCCATCAAGTCACAAAGCCCTAAGCATTTCCTAGCGGACCGACACCGACACATACAACCAAGTGGGTGAACTTGGACCCGATTTGGACAAAGACACACCGACGGAGACGGGGGCACGCAGCGGGGGCATCGCGGCCATCATCACTTCACCCTCCGAGTCAAGGCGAGATATGCCGCCAAAGCTAGAATTCCAGTGCACAAACAACACGGCGGAATACGAGGTGCTTTTGGCACTAAACAAGCTCGGGCCATGCCGTAGCGAAAGGGCCATCATCAAAACCGACTCGGAGGTGGTCTCGAAACAAGCCGAAGGACAACAAAGCCAAGCACCCGAGCTGCAAAAATACCTCGCAAGGCTAAGGAAAACGGAGGCCTTCTTTCGGCATCACAACCAAGACCATATCCGGTAGGGACAACGGCCGGCCGGAGCGAGCTCGCTGGAGCGCGCCCCGGCGGAGCAACTCCCACAGGGGCGTGTTCTTCGAAATACTGCGAGCTCAGCGATTCAAGATGGCGACCAACCCCCGAAATCGCGCCATTCACAAATAAGATTGGAGAGCCCCGATCATTGCATTCATCAAAAGGCCTCTTGAGCCCCAATCCAAGGAAGAAAAAAAAAAGGGTTGAGCGAAGGTCCGAGGCTACCGCCTAGTTGACAACAAGGCGCACAAGGCATCCGTAGAATCGCTCCATGGCTAAAATGCATATCTACGGCTGAAGGCCGCGCCATCCTAGCGGAGATCCACGGCATCTGCGCGCTCGCACAACGCCCCAGGCGTTAGTGGGAAAGGTGTTGAGCAAGGGTTCTATTGGCCCACCGCACTCAACGGCGACGCCACGGAACCGGTCAAGGCTGCCGCGAAGGATTCCGGTGACGGCCCACCACTCCAACGGGCCGGGGGCTCCGACAACCCTCATCGCCCCACATGGCCCGCCGGCGATGGGCGATAGACCTTATCGGTCCAATGCCGCCGGCTCGGGAACCTTCGCCCACGCAGTAGTGGCGGTCGAATACTTCACCAAATGGATCGAAGCCCGCCCTCTCGCAAGCATAACCTCTCACTCAAGTACAAAAGTTTCTCGCGTAAAGATCGCGCCGCCGGAATCCCCGCGGAGCATAGCGATCCGCGCGGCACCCAGTTTGATAACGAAGGCTTCAAACAGTTACGCCATCAAATAGGCACCAAGATACGCCGCCTCCGTAAAGGCACCCCCAATCAAACGGCCTCGTCGAAAGGGCCAATGGCATAATCTGCAGGGTATCAGCGAAGGTCCACGCGAAACCAAGAGGAAAATGGGCGGAGGAGCTCACCTCGGTGGTATGGTCACATAACACCTCCGAAAGCCGTGCGACCAAATTCACGCCCTTCAAGCTCCTCGTTCGGAGAAGAGGCCGCCCTCCCCGGAAGAACCGAAGCACGCGTCGCTAAGGGTCACCAGCGAAGCCCCCCGTAAGAAGAGGCGTCCGAAGGACCTCCTCGAAGAAACAAGAAACTTGGCCATCCTCAACCTCCACGCATACCGGGAGGAGACCACAAGATGGAGGAACAAGAAGCTCAACCTCCTCGCACGATCTCCGCCGGAGACTTCGGCCCCGATCAGGAAGCGTAACGCGAAGATGGCGGGCAAGTTCATGGCCAAGTGGGACGGGCCCATACCTCGTCACTAAGTCCACAAGACCCGGCTCCTTCCACCTGCAAGATCTCGAAGGCCATGATCTCCCCACACATGGAACGTCGACGACCTCCGCAAGTACTACCCCTAGCGGTGCAATGTACCGGCACTCGCGAAGTTGTATGGGGCTCGCTCATTTTGCCATTTCATTTTTTTCTCTTCCTAAACTTAAGATCATGAACAATGCGGGCTGCACTCTTTTTCCTTGCTTGAAGGGGCGCGAGGTTTTTTTAACGAGGCGTACCAATATCTAATATATGCAGGTTAGTTACCCCCACATCGGAGAAAGGTGCAACGCAAGTACAGCACTGAAAGGGGCTGGCTGGCGCCAACCAGCCCTCATCGGCTGGCGTAATCGGGATTGCCCACGCCGGGAGGGCAGCGCAAGGCTGCACCCCAGCTCGGTCAAACCAACAAAAAACACTCCTAACTCTAAATTATGTTAAACCGAGCGCTCCTGGCACCTCCGGCCGGGCAATGAAGACGCCCCACGCCTTCCGAGTATGAGACCCGCGGAGGGCAAAGGGAGTCGGGCGCCCCCGGGCACCTCCGCCCGGGGGCCGCAAGGAAGACGCCCCGCTCTCAGTATGCGAGACCCGCGAGGCGCACAAAAGTCGGGCGCCGGCACCTCCGCGAGCTCTGTACGAAGACGCCCGCTCTCCGGTATGAGACCCGCCGGAGCGCCACAGTCGGGCGCCCGGCACCTCCGCCGGGGCCCGCAGAAGACGCCCCGCGCTCCGAGTATGAGACCCGCGAGGCGCACAAAGAAATCGGGCGCCCGGCACCTCCCGCCCAGGGGCCGCGCAAGTAAAGACGCCCCCGCGCTCTCCGAGTATGAGACCCGCGGCAGGAGCGCAAAGTCCGGCGCCCGGCACCTCCGCCCGGGCCCGCAAGGAAGACGCCCCGCGCTCTCCGAGGTATGAGACCCGCCGGAGGCGCACAAAGTCGGGCGCCCCGCACCCCCGTTAGGGGCTCGCAATAAAGACACCCCAGCTCTCTCCAAGTATGAGACACGCGGAGGCGCGCAAAAGCCGAAGCCCCGGCACCTCCGCCCAGGCTCGCTCCAGTACTTCGCCACCCCTCGGTCCGGCCCCACGGGGCACGGTAAATCGGAAGACAGTGCCCTTCGGCTGGGCTCAGCAACAAAAATACCACCACCGACCAAGAACAAGACCTCCGCCTGCACAGCCTTAACACCACCACCCACCAAGGACAAGACCTCCACAGCACAAACCATAATCACAACAAGCACTTATGACATCCGCCCAACGCCAGGAGCACCCCCCCCCCCAAGAAGCACTATAAAACCAAACCTCCCCCACCCCCCCCACGAATCCCATGTTAGGAAGAGAGCAGCCATCGACCCACGAGACGCCACCATGCTAACACCCATAGCCAAACCCCGATCCTATAGAGCGGATGCCGAGGATACCTCAAAACCCACAGCCTCCCAACCCAAATAAGGCACCACAATGGAAAATGTAAACGGACCCCAACCCCGGGCGCTGACCGCAAAGTGCAATGAAGAGCAACAGCGCTTCTGATGCCCCCGAGGCAGCGTAAAACATCCAAACCCCCGCAAACCAACAAAGACCAAATGCGTACAAACTAGAGCATTTCGGTGATCTCCGCAACCCCTACGCCCGACGCCCGGAGCACCTCATGACCCAAATGCCAACTCGGAGCAAAGGACTGACTCTGCGAAGGGGATACCACAATGGAGAATGTAACATCCTCCCGTGGGCAACTCCACCAAAGGAATCAAAAGTCGGCGGGGGTAGGTCGCAGCCCTGAACACGAACGCGAAAAGGCGGCGAAACTGCGACAACCCGCAAGACCGCCATTCAACAAGGATGGGCGTGCGTGGCGCAGGACCCACCCGCAAGCCACCTCTCGCAAGGTCCCACTCGCGCGCCCGGGCCGTCCGGCTCCCGTCTCCGAACGATGAGTCGTGGGCCCGCGGAATCACAAGGGCGCACCCTCGCACTCAACTTCAAGCTTCAAATGCGGGAACCCTCGTGGAGCGAAAAAAGACCCTCCGCGTCCCAAAGAACTTTGTAACGAAGACCCGCAATAAAAATCAACGAGTACCACTTGGTCAAGCAAACCTCCGCGAAAACGCGCGAGTCTCGCACTAAGTGAAAACAGGGACCCATTTGTCTACACCGACTACACATATAAAAATGCGCGAAGTCTCGCACTAGGAGAGGAAACGGGGACGCCATTTGTCATCGCGGCTGGCCTCCGCAAAAACAGCGAGTCTCGCGACTAGGAAAACAGGACGCCGCCGTCTACCGCGGCTGCAACCGCAAAAATGCCGAAGTCTCTCAGACTAGGGAAGACAGGGGACGCCGCTGTCTATCGCGGCTACCGCTAGAAAACGCGCAGTCTCGCACTAGAAGGTGGACGCCCGCCTATCTTCGGCTACCCAGCAAAAACGCCGCTGAGTCTCGCACTAAGGAAAACAGGGGCTCGCCGGTTTATCGGCGGCTACTCGCAAACGCGGGAGTCTCGCACTAAGGAAACAGGACGCCAGCTTTGTCTAACGCGGACTACATCCGCAAAACGCGCGCGAAGTCTCGGCAGACTAAGGGAACAGGGGAGGCCGCTGTCACCGCGACTACCTTCATAAAAAATGCACGAGTCTCGCACTAGTGAAATAGGGCACCGCCACACGACTACCTGACACCTATTAACCACTACCACCTGGTACACATGCAACACAAAAACAACTCTTTGCAAACATACCGCGCCATTACATTACGAGGAAAGTTACACGTGCCCTCCTTGGGCCAAAGAAAGCCCGTCCATTACATTACGAGGAGAGCCACGAGCCCCTCCGCGACCGAGGAAAGCCCGTGAGCCTCCGCACACACATCTCAGCTACAGAGGCTACGACCCCATACAAGATGGCCTTAACCAACACCTTCGCTACACGCTCCACAAACTCCTCTGCATCACCACCTCCACCGCGGCGTCTCTTGGCCAGTCGCGCGGCTCCGGTATCACGGGCTCGGAAGAACAAAGCGGAAGTTCACCCGTAGCACTCGATGCGGTATACCCTCCGCGTAGGAGGCTCCCTTTCGAAGCCCCATCCTCTGCTTTGGAACAATGACTTCGGCCTCCTTGATCGACCCAACAAGCCGCTTGCCCAAGTCGCGATAGCTCGGCTTCATCGTCCTCAATATCGTCCTCCTCCGCCAAGGCAGCGGCACCGGCTCAAAAGTACCCGTTCCCCTTGGCGGTTTGTCAAGTCATGGGACGCGAGAAGGCCTCCGAGGCCTGATTGGCTACATCGTACTTCCGAACCCTGCCCCACCAAAACCGCCGAAGAAGGCGTCCGGGAAACGCTGCATGGCATGAACCCAAGTCTCCCGAAATGAACACATCTTGGCGATTCATCATCAAGCGGAACCACGTTAAGCACCCTCGCGCAGCCCCGCGGTACCAAGCGGCCAACGCAATCATCAAACGCGGTTAGCCCCAACCCCAACGCAATCGCTACGAGAAGGTGCACGGACACAACGGAAACGCACAATCGAGTAGCAGCGTAATGTAGCGAAGCCCCTAAAACTCCATTCATCATTCAACTTAAAAGCCCGAAGGCCAAGAAGTTTCACACCACATGATTGTCTCGCCTAGGAAAGAATAAACTCCGCGCAATCTAAGGAGCCCTGCTTTTACCTCTGCGCCGGAGGCCGCGCCGGCGATCGGCGGCGGAGGGGTCCCGGAGGAGGCATGGAGGGAGCCGGAGCAGCTCCGAGGGCTCGGCCGAGGCCGAGGCGCTGTCTGGAGATGTGCGGAGAGGGAGAAGCTGCGCTCGGAGGCAGGGCCGAGAAGACGGGATGGCGAATGCGCCTTTCGCCGCGGCCGGAGGCACCAGAGGCTCGCCGGGCGACCACGGCACCTCAACCGTCCCGATCGGCTTGTATCTCCTCCCGGGCAGCACAGGAGCCCCTCCGCTCGAAGCGGCAGCGGCGGCGACCTAGAAACGACACCAAGTCAGCACACAAGGCAGTAGCGACAAACAAAGAAGGAAAAGAAGCGAGCAACAACAAAAGCAAACAAGTGACCAACCTTCCTGGCCGGATCATCGCCGAAAACTCGAGCAAGCCCCGCCCTCCTTGTAGAAGCTTGATGAAGGGCTGCATGCCGCTTCACGCCCCGCTCCTCCAGCGGAGGCCCTAACCTCGTCGGGCGAAGGAAGTGAGCGGTCCGGGGCCTCGACAACGGCCCGCTCGCGCCGCAGAACTCCGGATGGCGAAGGGCCCCTCGGCGACATGGCGGTGCTGGCTCGGGAGATCTGCCGCGCAGGCCACCACCTCGGCAGCTCCCCACCTCCGGCGCATCGGGCGCCAACAAAAGGCGTGGTCCGGGTTCGGGTGAGTAGCGAAGAAGCGCCCGACTCCGCCAAGAAGAGCGTCTAAGCGCCGCTTTGAAGGCCTCCCTCGCATACCAGACAGCTCAAGATCATTGAGCCTCTTGCGGGCCGGCCGCCACCCCGCCTCCCGGGGCTGCGCTGACCTCACGCGCCTCCGACGTCGGCGCGCCATTCTCGGGCCGGAGAACTTTCGGCGACCCTCCTAAGGTCCGCCACCTCCTCCGAGGCGCCCGCCTCATCAATAGCCGCCGGCTCCACGGGCCTCCCCCCGGCGTCTCCTTGAGCTCGCTAGAGGCCTTCCTCCCGGGGCGTCCCGCGTGGTCGACGGAGTCCCAGCTCACGGATGGCCGCCCCCCGCGCCAACACTAGCAACTCGGAGGTCTTCACCTTGATATCCTCATGGATATCGGGGCCGAGGAGCGTTTCGCCACTGCATCTCGCCTCCCGGCAGACGCACGCTTGATCGGGCACGCGCCCAATCATCCTCCGCTCAACCCCTGAGCTGGCGAAGGGGGTGTCGTGGTCGAGGCCCACGCCCGCAGCTCCACGCCGACATCATCGATCCGATCGTCTCGCCACATAAGGCAGCGAGGAGGGGCCTCCGCCTCCCCAAAGGGCCTTCCCACTCCTTGAGGGGCCGGAGGGTCACAGTCAAATCTCACCCGCCCACACGTGGCACCAGCCAGGGCGCGGCACCGCGCGTGCTCGATCGGGCGAGTCACAAGGACTTCCGCGCCGCACCCCGCCACCGCCGTCCCCCACCGCCCCTCCTCTTCTTCGAGGACCCCGCCGCCACCGCTTCCTCTCGGGCTCCTCATAGTCGGAGGCCGCCGCCGAGGCCTCCTCCTCCGCGTGCGCCTCCTCGATCAACCTCGCGCCCGCCTCTCGCGCCCTCCGCCATCCTCATCGTCCGAGATAAGGGAGCGCGCCGAGGTCAAGAACTCGAGACCCAGGCCCCCGAAGAACCAGCCCCCTCAGACACCTGGGTGGGGGTGGAGGCGAGCGCCCAGCGGGGCGGGGTTCTGCAGAAGTGGCCAGGCACAGCGTGCTGGCCCTTGCGGACCCCTTCTTCCTCCCCGCATCCATGGCGTCGGCACCAGCCCTCGGTCGGCCAGCCCCGCAGCCGACCTGAGCGAGTCAGACCCGATTCACCGGCGGCGGACGGTCACGAGCGGCCGGATCCGCCCGAGACCTCCGAAGCCTCCAACTCTTCCAGCCAGGAAGTCGGAGCGGCGGTGGCCTCCGCCCATCACCCGGCCGAGCGAACTCCATCTTATCACCCTTCGCCCTCGCGCGGCTCGGGCGATCGCCTCGAGGTCAAACCTCACGCCTTAACCTCTTGGGGCATACCCGCCGAGTCAAGAACTTCAACGGAGGGCACCCCGCCCCACGAGGACTTGTACCCGCCGCGCTCGCGAACTCCTCCACGAGGTCCCGCGCGGGCGTGCGGCGGACATGACGCGAAGGGCGTCCAGCCCCTCGTACCTCCGCGGTCTTCACGGGCTTCACCTTCGCGATGGCGAGGGACTCGGACGCCATACGACCCCTCCGCGACCCCTCCAACCGGTAATAGAACCACGGCTGAGCCGCCGGCGCTCCCACTGTGTTGCGCCGCGGCAGGGGAGCCCTCCACCGCGGGGGATGAAATCAGCACACGCCATACCGACGCGGAAGACCCTCCTCCTCCGCCGCTCGACGGTGCGCGGCCGATAGTGCACGGTGTGGGCTCCGCGAGCCGCCCACCGCGGCTCGACTACCGGAGCGGCACGACCCAGCATACGCCATCGGGCGTGGAAAGCACGACGCCGTGAGTTGATGGAAGCGGAGGTTGAACCTCCGCAGCACCCTTCGCACGAAGCTCGACACGGAAAACGGAGCCCCGCGTGGAAGAACTCGAAGACGGCGACTTCGCCCGGGCTGACGGGCGCACCGTCTCCGCCTCCGGGCGTGAAACGCCTCTTGTGGAAAACTGCGTGCTCTTCCGAACATTTCGTGGGGACTTGTCGGTGCTTTTGCTCAGGGAACTCGGCAGCACTCAACGACGGTCTTGGGCCTCATGGTCTCCCGTAATACGAGCCATCGTGATGGACCCTCCGCAGCTTAAAAGGGACCCTCGCTAAAAAAGCAAAGCTTAACTTAGGGCGTAGCCGAAGAAGTAGAAAGCGTGAAAAAGGAGGCGAAAGCGAAAGCGTGGAAGCAAAAGGAGGGCACAAACCCTAAATCTCACCAATCAGACGTATTTATAGGCGGGGCCGGAGGAGGGGACGCGAGCGGGACGCAGCCGCGAGCCAGGAGATCAAGGCGGATCCCAAAACAACGCCAGCTCCTCCGATCCGCCCCACGCAGAGCAAACCAACGGCATCCGTACCCTAAACAAACACGCGATTCACCCGATCCCGCGTACTCCCAAAACCAACCAACAAAGATCCGACCAAGGGCAGCCAAGCCCCAACGCTGGGCTGGAGAAGGTGAGGGGGAGGCCCACCTCCGCGAGGCCCACGGCGGCCGGGACGCGCCCTGGCAAGGGGGCCCATGGGGCGGCAAGCACGCCACCCGCACGGGACCCTCCGGAAGGACGTTTCGCTGCCGTCCCTCGGAGGAGCCAGACCGAGGGGCTGCTGCTGGGGAGGCGACCCTGCCAGCCCCGGCAGCCCTGCGGGCCTCACCACAGGGCCAAGACTGTCTCCGTTAACATATTGCGGTCTTGCGGGATCAGCAAGCGGAGGACCCTTGCAAGACACGAACGGCGGCGTCACCTCCGTCGAGGGCGGCCCCAGAGCAGGCATTCGGCGCACACGCGGCCCCCTGCCGCGACGTGGGAGCGCGGCGAGGGTGCGCCCAGTGGCGCGGCAAGCAACAGAAAGGCGGCGGATGGACTTCTCCTGAACTGCCCCTCCGCGGATGCACGGAACGGGCGGCGGTGGCATGGAGGAAACCCTACACCCCCAGGCGGGGGAGAAGTCATGCGTATTTCCCGCATCGCACCTGCACGAATAGTTACTAGCTTGCCCGCCCTGAAAAGGCCCGGTTGTAGCGTGTGTTCTCCCTACCTACCATGTACCAAATTGTAAAAATCGGCCCCTCGACCCTTTGAATTCCTATAAATACCGAAGTGCGGGCACAAGGAAAGGGATCGGTTGTTGGCGGTTTAAGTGCCATTTGCTCGCGTTTTATTACACCCACGTCTCGCCTTACGCATCGTCTTATCCCTCCTCCTTCGAGGCCGGACGCCCCTCCGATCGCCTCGACCCCTCGGCAACTCAGCGAAGGTCGAGCGGACCCGGAGGCCGCTCCGCTCCCCGTTTGTGTTCTCGACTCACCACGGCAGGAAGCCCTCGCCCCGTCCCCCCCTCCGGGAGCGAAGGCTAAAGGGGCAGGAGGATCCCCACGGTTGGCGCCCGTCCGTGGGGATCGAACCCACGACCACGTGGACCCAGCAACACCCAGTCAAGCAAGAAATCCCGGACAATCGTCGGCAAGCCCAACTCATCTTACGGGGGTCATCCCTCGCTATCACGGGGGCTCCAACGAGGACCACGGCAACAAACGGCGAAAGGAGCACTATCGGAGGGTCCATCATGTGTGGGTACGGAGGGGCCTCACGAAACGGCCGCTGGTCCCACATTCCGATCACCTTCAATGCCGGCGACATGAAGCTCGGAGACTACCCTCACACCGTCGCGATGGTCGCCGACACCAACATCGGAGGCTACGGGTACATTTACTAGGATCCTAGTAGACACGCGGCAAAGCGGCTATTATCTTGTTCGCATCCACCTTCGACAAAATGGGCCTGGGCGGGGAACATGTTACAACCAGCGAGCAATCCCCTCTTCGGCCGGAGGCCGGCAAGTTGGGACCATCGGAAAATCACCTTACGGTCTCCGCCCGGGGAAAGAGCCCATTCACCCGTCGAGAAAACATAACCTTCGGCGTGGTCGGCCTGTACTACGGCTACAACGCCATTTTCGAGCCGTGAGTCACCAACGCATTCAGCGGTCCTCCACCCGAGTTATCTCTCGCATGAAGATGCCCTCCGCCGGGCGGCATAATTGCCGTGTTCGGAGACCAGACCGCGACAAACGCTGGAGGGGGCTGTCGCACCGGGCAACGCAACGCATACAACCCTAGAACAAGAACTGCAGGCCAAGAGAGAGCCAAGGCGGCGAGCCCCCCGAAAGCACTACCGAGGAAGAAACGAAGAAAGTCAGGCTTTTGCCTTTTGATCCCGAGAGAAGTAACCATATCCGCACCTCCTGGACTGCACTCTGAGGCGAAAGCTTTTGCAAAGGCTCTCCGAGAGAACTCCGATGTGTTTGCCCGTCCGAGAAGATTTACAGGTGTTAGCCGTGACCTCATCGAAAGCACCACCTCAAATATAAGACCGACGCCACTCCCGTAAAGCGAAGCTTCGCAAAATGTCGACGAGAGAAGAGTAGCAAATACAGTAGAGGTAAACCGCCTTCTAGACGCGGAGGTCATCCGCCTGGCCAAATACCCCACTTGGTTATCCAACGTTGTCATGGTGAAAAAAGCAAGCCTTAGCAAAGACAAAGCGGAGCCCACCGGATGGAGGATGTGTGTGGATTTCACGGCTGAACAAAGCATGCCCGAAGGACGATTTTCCCTCGAATCAGCGCTCTCTAGTCGACGCAGCCTGGCGCTGTGAAAGGTTGTCCCTCCCCGGATCTGTTTCTCGGGATACCACCAAATTTGGATGAACCGTGCAGATGAAGACAAGACAAGTTTCATAACCCCTTCGGAACTTCGCGCCGGAGAATGGCGAAGGCCTCGCAACGCCCGGCTCGCCCCTTCGCCGACGAATGGAGGAGGTGTTCGAGACGGCAGCGCCATCTCAAACCTACGCCGAATTTGACTTGGTAGTCCAAAGTAAGCTAAAGGAAGACCACATCCGCGGACCTCCAAAGGACCTTCGTCAACCGCGAAGCGGGCTCAAACTCAACCCCGCCAAGTGTGTATTTGGAGTAAGCAAGGGGCAAGTTACTTGGGCTGCCTCGTATTATAAAAAAAAGGAATAGAGGCCAACCCTTCAAGATCGCGCCTTAATCACCGCGATGGAACCTCCGAGGAAACAGAAAATCGGTTCGAGAGACTAGCGGGACGCCTCGCCGCCCTTAGCGGGTTCATCTCGTGGTCACCGGCGAGGGTTACCATTCTTCCAAACTCTAAAGGAAACAGACCCATTCAGTGGGGGCCTCCGCAACAAGAAGCCGAAGACCTCAGCAAGTACCTCAAAAAAACCTTACCACCCTCGCCACACACCGGAACCGAGGCGAAGGACTCCTTCTCTACGTCGCCGCGCGCCGCCACATGCGCCGCGGCCGCGCGATTGTTTCGTCAAAGAAGTGAGCGAAAGGGCACCAGTCCAGGCAAATCCCCGTCTACTATGTCTCCGAAACCCTCGAAGGGCCCAAGCTAAATTACGTAGCTGGAAAAGGTAGCCTACGCAGTGGTCATGGCAACGAAAAACTCAAGCACTACTTCCGGCACATGAGGTCACCATACCGAAGGCTTTCCCCTCGATAACATATTCAGAAACCCCCGAGGTCGGTGGGCAGAATAGCGAAGTGGGCGGCCGAGATCGAGACCCGCATAATCAGATTCGTCGCGAGGCGGCCATCAAGTCATTGAGCCCTAGCAGATTTCCTAGCGGATGGACACGACACATACAACCAGCAAAGGAACTTGGACCCGATTTGGACAAGACACACCGGCCGGGCCTGGGGGCACGCAGGAGCCGGCATCGCGGCCATCATCACTTCACCCTCCGGAGTCAAGCCGAGATATGCCGCCGGGCTAGAATTCCAAATGCACAAACAACACGGGCGAATACTGGCAAGTGCTCTTGGCACTAAACAAGCTTCGGCCATGGCGTAGCGAGAAGGGCCATCATCAAAAACCGACTTCGGAGGGTGGTCACCGAAACAAGCCGAGAAGGACAACAAAAATAAAGCACCCAGAGCTGCAAAAACCTGCAAGGCTAAGGAAAAGCGGAGGCCTTCTTTCTCGGCATCACAACCAAGACCATATCCGGTAGGGACAACGGCGAAGCCGACGAGCTCATGAGCCGCGTCCGAAGCGGAGTAAATTCCCACAGGGCGTGTTCTTCGAAATACTGCGTAGCCCGCGATTCAAGATGGCGACCAACCCCAAATCGGTCGGCGCCATTCACAAATAAGATTGAGAGCCCCGATCATTGCATTCATCAAAAGGCCTTCGAGCCCCAATCCAAGGAAGAACAAAAAGGGTTGAGCGAAGGTCCGAGGCTACCGTCTAGTTGACAACAAGTCGCATAAGGCATCCGTAATCGCTCCATGGCTAAAATGCATATCTACGGCGAAGGTCTGCGCCATCCTAGCGAGATCCACGAAGGCATCTCGCGCTCGCACAACGGCCTTGAGCGTTAGTGGGAAGGTGTTCGAGCAAGGGTTCTATTGGCCCACCGCACTCAACGACGCCATTTTGAAGCGGTCAAGCACTGCGAAGGATGCCGGTGACAGCCCACCACCTCCAACAAAGCCAGGCTCCGACAACCCTCATCTCGGCCCACATGGCCCCTTCGGGCCGATGGGCTTATAGACCTTATCGGGTCCAATGCCGCCGGCTCGGGGAACCTTCTTCGCCACGCATGATGGCAGTCGAATACTTCACCAAATGGATCAAGCCCGCCTCTCGCAGCATAACCTCTTTTCAAGACAAAGTTCTTTCTCGCGCCAGATCGCCCGCCGCCGAAACCCTCGCGAGCATAACGATAACGGCACCAGGTTGATAACGAAGGCTTCAAACAGTCTCTGCCATCAAATAGGCACCAAGATACACCGCCTCGTGAAGGCACCCCCAATCAAACGGCCAAATCGAAAGGGCCAATGGCATAATCCGCAGGTATCGTAGCGAAGGTCCACGCAGCGAAACCAAGAGGAAAATGGGCGGAGGAGCTCACTCCCGTGGTATGGTCACATAACACCTCCGGAAAGCCGTGCGACCAAATTCACGCCCTTCAAGCTCTGTTGGAGAAGAGGCCGTCCTCCCAGAAGAACTGAAGCACGCATTCGCTAAGGGTCACCAGAAGCCCCGAAGAAGAGGCGTCGCGAAGGACCTCCTCGGGAAGAAACAAAAACTTGGCCATCCTCAACCTCCACGCATACCAGGAGGAGACCACAAGATGGAGGAACAAGAAGCTCGGCCTCCACGACGATCTCCGCGGAGACTTCGCCCTGATCGGGAAGCGTAACGCGAAGATGGTCGGCAAGTTCATGGCCCAAGTGGACGGGCCCATACCTCGTCACTAAGTCCACAAGACCGGCTCCTTCCACCCGCAAGATCTCGAAGGCCATGATCTCCCCCACACATGGAACGTCGGCGACCTCCGCAAGTACTACCTTAGCGGTGCAATGTACTGTGCACTTTTTCGCGAGTTGTATGGGGCTCCGCTCATTTTGCCATTTCATTTTTCTCTTCCTAAACTTAAGATCATGAACAATGCGGGCTGCACTCTTTTTCCGCCTAAGGGGCGAGGTTTTTTAACGAGGCGGGATACCTAATATCTAATATATGCAGGTTAGTTACCCCACATCGGAGAGAAAGGTGCGCAAATGCGGCGCCAAAGAAAGGCTGGCGCTAACCAGCCCTCATCGCTTGGTAATCGGGATTGCCCACTCGGGAGGGCAGCGCAAAGGCTAGCACCCCGCCGGGTCAACCAACAAAACACTCCTAACTCTAAATTATGTTAAGCCGAGCGCCGCCGCACCTCCGCCGAGGGGGCTCGCAATGAAGACGCCCCCACGCTCTCGAGCATGAGACCGCGGGCAAGCAAAAGTCGGGCGCACGGCACCTCCGCTGGGGGCCCGCAGGAAGACGCCCGCGCTCTCGAAGTATGAGAACCCGCTGGAGGCGCAGCACAGTCGGCGCCGGCACCTCCGCGGGAGCCGCAGTAAGCCCCGCGCTCTGCGAGTATGAACCATGAGCGCCTAAAAATCGGGCGCCACTTCACCGCGATTCGCGTAACGCCCGGCGCTCTCCTTGAGACCCGCGGGCGTCAAAGTCGGGCGCCGCGGCACCTCCGCGAGGCCCGCAGAAACGTCCCGCGCTCTCGGTATATGAGACCGCGAGGCGCACAAAGTCGGGCGCCAGCGGCACCGTTAGGGTCAGCATAAAGACACCCCAGCGCTCTCTCCAAGTATGAGACACGCGGGAGGCGCACAAAAGCCGGAAGCCCGGCACCTCCGCGGGGGGCCTCGGCCCAGTACCAGCCGCACCCCTCGAAGTCGGCCCCACGGGGGCGCGGCCAATCGGAAGACAGGTACCTTCGCGCGAGGGCTCAGCAACAAAAAATACCACCACCGACCAGAAACAAGACCTCCGCCGTCTGGCCTTAACACCACCCACCCAGAAGGACAAGACCTCCGTCGTACAAACCATAATCACAACAAGCATATGACATCTGCCACCAGAGCACCCCGCCCCAAGAAGCACTTTGAAACCAAACCTCCCCACCCCCCACGAATCCCATGTTAGGAAGAGAGCAGCCATCAGCCACAGACGCCACCATGCTAACACCCATAGCCAAACCCCGATCCTATAGGCAGGATGCGGGATACCTCGAAACCCACAGCCTCCCAACCCGGCGAAGGCACCACAATGGAAAATGTAAACGGACCCCAACCCCCAGGCGGGGCCGCAAAAGTGCAATGAAGAACAACAGCGCTACTGGATGCCCCCGAGGCGTGAAACATCCAAACCCCCGCAAACCAACAAAGACCAAATGCGAGACAAACTAGAGCATTTGGTACTCGCGAACCCCTACGCCCGGCCGCCCGGGAGCACCTCGCGCGGGACCCGACCAACTTCGGGCGGTGACTCTGCGAAGGGATACCACAATGGAGAATGTAACATCCTCCACGTAGGCAACTCCACCAAAGGAATCAGTCCCGGCGGGGTAGGTCAGCCCCCTGAACACACTAACGCGAAAAGCGGCTAAATCAGCGACAAACCCGCAAGACCGCCATTCAACAAGTGATGGCGTGCAACGGGGCGTGGACCCACCCCATAAGCCACCTCTGCAAGAGTCCCACCGCGCAGGCCGCCCGCTCCGGCTTGAATCTCCCAACGATGAGTCGTGCACCGCGAATCACAAGGGCGCACCCTCGCACCAGCTTCAAGCTTCAGGGAAACCCCGTGAGCGAGAAAAGACCCTCTCGCGCCCCAAAGAACTTTGTAACGAAGACCTGCAATAAAAATCAACGAGTACCACTTGGTCAAGCAAACCTCCCGCAAACGCGCGAGTCTCGCACTAAGGAAAACAGGACGCCGCTGTTCACCGCGGCTACCGCGAAATGCGCTGAGGTCTCGCACTAAGGAAGACGGGGACGCCGCTGTCTATCGCGGCTACCTCCAAACGCCGCGAGTCTCGCACTAAGGGAAAAGCAGGGACGCCGCTGTCTACCGCGGCTACCTTCGCAAATGCGCGAGTCTCGCCACTAAGGAAGACAGGGACGCCGCCGTCTATCGCGCTACCTTCGGCAAAACGCACGAGTCTCGCACTAAGGAAAACAGGGACGCCGCTGCCTATCGCGCGGCTACCTTCGCAAAACGCCAGCGAGTCTCGCACTAAGGAAGCTTGAGGGGGACGCCGCTGTCGTATCGCGACTACCCGCAAAAACGCGCGGAGTCTCTCGCACTAAGGAAAACAGGGACGCCGCTGTCCTCAACGCGGCTACCTTCGCAAAACGCTGAGTCTCGCACTAAGTGAAACGGGGACGCCATTTGTCTACCGCGACTACCTTCGCAAAATGCACGAAGTCTCGCACTAAGTGAAATAGGGGCACCGCCGCTTCACGCGACTACCACAGAAGAGCACCACTACCACTTGGTACATGCAACACAAAAACAACTCTTTGCAAACATACCGCATCCATTACATTACGAGGAAAGTTACACGGCCCTCCGCGGCCAGGAAAGCCCGTCCATTACATTACGAGGAAAGTTACACGGCCCTCCGCGGCCAGGAAAGCCCGTGAGCCTCCGCACACACATCCTCGCCTGGCAGAGGCTACGACCCCCATACAAGATGGCCTTAACCAACACCTTCGCTACACGCTCCACAAACTCCTCTACATCCACCACCTCCACCAGACTCTTTGAGAGTCGCTAGCGGCTCATTATCACAGCTCCGAAAGAACAAGCGGAAGTTCACCCCGTAGCACTCGATGCCGGTATACCCTCCGCATGTCGCTCCACTCGAAGCCGACATCCTCCTGCTTTGGAACAACGACTCGGCCTCCGCGATCGACCCAACAAGCCGCTTGCCCAAGTGCGATGGCTACGGCTTCATCGTCCTCAATATCGTCCTCCGCCAAGGCCGCACTGGCGGCTCCGAAAGTACCCGTTCCACTTGACGGTTTGTCAAGTCATGGGACCGCCGAGAAGGCCTCGAGGCCCGATTGGCTACATCGTACTTCGAACCCTGCCCCACCAAAACCGCTCGAAGGGCAGTCCGGGGAACGCTGCATGGCATGAACCCAAGTCTCCCGAAATGAACACATCTTGGCGATTCATCATCAGCGGAACCACGTTAAGCACCCTCCGCGCAGGCCCAGCGGGGTACCGCGTGCCAACACAATCATCAAACGCGGTTAGCCCCAACCCCAACGCAATCAAGCTACGAAGGTGCACGGACACAACGGAAACGCTGTCGGTAGCAACAGAATGTAGCGAAGCCCCTAAAACTCAATTCATCATTCAACTTAAAAAGCCCGAAGGCCAAGAAGTTTCACACCACATGATTGTCTCGCCCTAGGAAAGAATAAACTCCGCGCAATCTAAGGAGCCCTAAGCTACCTGCGTCGGAGGCCGCAGCGGCATCGGCCGGAGGGTCCTCGGAGGCATGGAGGGGAGCCGAGCAAGGCTCCGGGGCTCGGCCGAGGCGGGCGCTGTCGGAGATGTCGCGGGAGAGAGGGAGAAGGCTGCGGACTCCCGGAGGCGAGGGCCGGGGAGACGGGATGGCATCGCAGCTTCAGCCCATGACGGAGGCACAGAAATCGCCCGAAGCGACCACCGCACCTCAACCCTCCGGCGGCTTGTATCTCCTCCGGAAAGCACAGGGAGCCCTCCGTCGAAGCGGCGGCGGCTGGCGACCTAAACGACACCAAGTCGCACACAAGACAGTAGTAGCAGCAAACAAAGTGAAAAAAGCGAGCGAACAACAAAGCAAACAAGTGACCAACCTTCTGGCGGATCAGCCTTCGAAAACTCCGAGCAAGCTCCCGCCCTCCTGTGCAGAGCGCTTGATGAAGGCTGTCGCAGCGCCACGTCCCGCGCTCCTCGAGGCCTAAACCTCGTGGGGCGGGGAAGTGGCGGTCGGGGGCCTCGACAACGGCTCCCGAGCGCGCGCAATCTGGGGAATGGCGAAGGGCCTCCTCGAAGCGGGAGGCCCGGCGTGCCGGGCTCCGAAAGTGCGCCGGAGCCACCACCTTCGGCGACTCCCCCACCTCCCGGCATCCAGGCGCCAACAAGGAGCACGAGTCCGGGTTCGGGCAGAGCTGTGGAAGAAGCGGCCCCGACTCACGCAAGAACGCCGCTGCCGCCTTGAAGGCCTCGCCTCCGCATACGGGACAGCTCAAGATCATTGAGCCTCGCCGCCACCTCCGCCTCCCGCGCGCGCGGACCTCGCGCCTCGGCGTCGGCGCTCATTCTCCCGCCGGAGAACCGCACCCTCGCTAAGGTCCGCCACCTCCCCGGAGGCGCTCCGCTCATCAATAGCCGCCAGCCCCGCGGGGCCTCCCGCCCGGCTCTCCTTGAGTCGCTAGAGGCCTTCCTGGGGCGTCGTGGTCGACAGGTCCCAGCCCCTCACGGATAGCCCCCGCGCCAACACTGGGGCAACTCCGAGGTCTTCACCTTGATATCCTCATGGATATCAGCGAGGGAAGCGGTTCGCCACCTGCATCTACGCCTCCCCGCGGCGCCGCCGATCGAAGACGCGCCCAATCATCCTCCTCGCTCAACCTCCCGGCGCGAAGGGGGGGGCCGGGTGTCGCTGATGTGCGTGTGCAGCTGCGATCGACATCATCGATGCCGATCGTCTCCGCCACATAAAAGCAGCGAGGAGCCCGCTCGCTCAAAGGGCCTTCCCCACTCCCGAGAGGCCTCCCGGAGGGTCGATCCAAAATCTCACCCGCCGCCCACCACGTGGCAATCACGATAGGGGCGGGCACCCGCGTGTCTCTCCTCGCGGCGGGCAGTCACAACGGACTTTGCTCCGCGCCCCGCACCCCGCCACCGCCGTCCGTCCCCCTTCTCTTCTCGGAGGACCCGCCGCCCTCCTCCGCCTCCTCAGTCGGAGCCGGCCGTCCGAGGCCTCTCCGCGCGCCCGTCCCTCGGACCGCCTCCAGCGTCCGCCCAGCGCCCTCGCCTCATCCTCATCGCCGAGATAAAAGCAGCCGAGGTCAGCAACCTCGGAACCCGCCGGCCGGCCCCGAAGAACCCGCCCCTCCGAGCGTGGGTGAAGGGGTGGAGGAAGACAGCGCCCAGCTGGGGGGCCCGAGTGGGCCGCTGGGCGCGGCCGGCTCCTGCGGACCCCCGCTTCTTCCTCCCCGCATCCATGGCGTCGGCACGGCCCGATGCGGCCAGTCCTCGTAACCCGACTCCTCGGCGGTCAAGACCAGTTCACCGGCGGCGTCGGCGAGGCGGCGGCGGATCCGCGGACCTCAGCCTCAACTTTCCAATAAGGAAAAGTCGGGCGGCGGTGGCCTCGCCATCACCCGGCCGGCGAACTCCACCTTATCACCCTTCGCCGCCTCAGCGGCTCGGGCGGATCGTCTCGAGGTCAAACCTCAACGCCAGCCCGGCCTTGGGGGGCATACTCGCGAGTCCGCCTTCAACGGAGGGCACCCCCCGCCCCGCAGGACTTGTACCGTTGCCGCCACAACTCCTCCACCAGTCCGTAGCGAGACGTGGCGGAAGACATGACGTGAAGGGTCCGGCTCCCTCGTCGCCTCCGCCGTCTTCACGGGTTTTCACCTTCGCGATGGCGACCTGATCGCCATACAGCCCCTCCCACTTCCAACCGGTAATAGAAAGCGGTCGAACCGGCCGGCGCTCACTGTTCCGTTGCGCCGCGGCGGGGCCTCCACCCCGCCGCGAGGGGATGAAACCCACACGCCATACCGAAGTGCGCTAGAACCTCCTCTCCGTCGCCCCGACGGTGCGCGGTGATAGTGCACGGTGTGGCCCGATTCAGGCCCACCGTCGGCTCATTCTACGGAGCGGCACGCCATGTGCATACGTCATCGGCGTGGAAAGCACGACGCCGTGAGTTGATGGACGGAGGTTGAACCTCCCGACTCCGCGAGCACGAGCTCTCGCAGACACGGAAGCGGAGCCCCGCGTGGAAGAACTCCTCGAAGACGATGACTTCCCGGGACGGGCGGCCTGCGTCCACTTTCAGCTTGAAAACGCCTCTTGTGGAAAAACTTCGTGCTCTTTCCGAACGCTTTTCAGGGGACTTGTCGGTGCTCTTGCTCAGGGAACTTCAGCACTCAACGGCGGTCTTGGGCCTCATGGTCTCCCCGGTACGAGCCATCGATGGACCCTCGCTTGCGAAAAGGGACCCTCCGCTAAAAAAGAGGAACTAGGACAAATGCAAATAAAAAGGCGAAAGCGTGAAAAGGAGGCTTAAAGCGAAAGCGTGGAAGCAAAAGGAGGGCACAAACCCTAAATCTCACCAACTGTACGTATTTATAGGCGGGGACGGAGGGGGACGCGAGCGGACGCAGCCGCGAGCCACCGAGATCAAGGCCCGGATCCCAAACAACGCCAGCCCTCCGATCCGCCCCAATGGGCAAACCAACGGCATCCGTACCCCCTAAACAAACACGTTCACCCCGATCCGCGTCCTCCCAAACAACCAACAGCATCCGACCAAGGGCAGCCAAGCCCTAACGCGGCTGGAGAAGCGGGGAGGGCCGAGGCCCACCTCCGCGAGCCCCACGAGCAGCCGGGGGCCGGGCCGGCGGGAAGGCCCATGGGGCGGCAAGACACACCGCACGGGACCCTGGGAAGGACGTTTTTTCCGCTGCTCACGGCCCCTCGGAGGGAACGGACCTCGAGGGGCTCTGCTGGGGGGGCGACCCGCCCAGACCCGGCAGCCCCTGGCGGGCCTCACCACAAAGGGGGCCAAGAACTAATCTCCGTTAACATATTTAAGTCTTGCCGGGATCAGCAAGCGGAGGACCCTCCGCGAGCACGAACGGCGAAGCGTCACCCCTCCGATCGAGGGCGGCCCCCGCAGCGGGCATTGAAGCGGGGAGCATGGCGGCCCCCTCAGCGGCGTGGGGAGCGCCGGCGGGGGTCTGCCCAGCGGCGGCGAACCCAGCTTAACGGGAAAGGCCCGGCGGATGGACCCCCTCCGGAACTCGCCTCCTCCATGAATGCGAACCGGCGGCGCAGCGGCATGAGAAACCTACACCCGGGCGCGAGAAGTCATCGTGTATTTCCCGTCGCGACCAATGCGAATAGTTACTAGCTTGCCCTTGAAAGGGCCCGTTGTAAGCGTGTGTTCTCCTACCTACCATGTACCAAATTGTAATCGGCCCCTCGACCCCTTTGAATTCCTATAAATACCCGGTGCGGGCACAAGGAAAAGGGATCGGTTGTTGGCGGTTTTAAGTGCCATTTGCTTCGTTTTTATTACACCCCACGTCTCGCCTTACGCATCGTCTTATCCCTCCTCCTTCGAGGCGGACGCCCTCCGTCGCCTCGACCCCTCGGAATCGGCCCTGAAGGTCGAAGCGGGGAGGCCGCTTCCGCCTCCCGTTTAGTGTTCTCGACTCACCCTGTGGGAAGCCTCGCCCCTTCCCCCTCCCGGGAGCGAAGGCTAAAGGCAGGGAGTGATCCCCACGGTTGCTGGAGTGGAAAGCTGGGTAGTGGAAGCCCGGATGTCTTTGGGATTCCATAGTCGAAGGGGTGAAAGTGTAGTGGTTGGAGTGGGTGCTTGCTGGTTTTCTTGTGTGGTTAACTTGCCTCTCAAGGGCTTCTTGGCGAGCTCCCTCGCCCATCGCCTCTTTCCCCTTGGCGGTAAATATGGGCATTGTTTGGTGTAATGGCCTTTGCCCTCTCCAAAGTAATGGCAGATAGGGTTGTTTTTGCGAGGCCTCATGTTGGTGTCTGGGTTGGTCAGGGGGTTCTTGGTGGGTAGTTTTGCCTAGGGGGTGGTTGTTGGGTTTTTTTTCTGGGGGGGGGTTGTTGGCGATGGTGCCGACTCGACGGCCTCCGGTCTTGGGTGGTTGTCTGCACGCGTGGTGGTCGTTGTGGCTGGTGCTGATATGGCGGGAGGTCGGAAAGCCTCTATCTTCGCTTTGTGGCCGTTTGTCGCCTCCGCAAAGATTTTGTCCATTATCGTGTAGCTCCGCTAGGGTCTTCGCTGCCTCCGCTCAATCTTTGAATGACATGGGCCTGGGCGGATGCAAGAGACCACCGCCATAATGACCTTTGGTCGGAGACCCCCGGTCCTGGCCTTGGTTTGGAGAAACCTCCGCCACCACTCTGTAGGGGCTCATTTGCTTCGCACCACGTTCAAAGAACTCGGTGTTTGTTGATGAGTTCGAGTCAACTCCTTTGAAATTTGCGCTGAAGGGCGTCGCGAAGGTCGGACCAGCTCGGATTGAGTTGGGGGGCAGCGTACAAGCATCAAGGCGAGCCACTCTTCATGCGATGATCACAAATGACTTGGCCATTGTGGAGTGATCTCCTCCTGCGGCTTCCACGGCCGTAGCTCATAACGAACTGTCTGGGGTCGGAGGCCCCGTTGTATCTTGGCAAGTGCTGGTGGTCATGTATGCCGGGAGGCCATTCCCGCGATCCGGCGGGGAGGAGAGGGGATTTGGGGTCGTAATGATGATTTTGCGGAGGCTGCGCCGAGCGTGGCGGATGTCCCGATGGGCATGGAGGGTACAGTTGGCTTATGCGTGAGGGTTGAGGATTGCGGGTGTTGCTTCGTGGTTGATTGTTGGTGAGGTGGTGGGGGGTTGGCGGAGGTGGGGGCTTGCCCTGAGGGGGGTTGCGGATGATTGCCGGGCTGCGGCTGCCCTCCCCGTGACTTCCTGCAGCTTTGCCCCGGCGCTGGTTGATCCATGCCAGCTCGGTCCTGGCGGCCGGCGTTCCGACTGGCGTCCGCGGCGGCGCCTCCGATCTAGGGCCTGCGGCAACCTCCTCTTTCTGCGATCCGGGCTTGGAGGGCCTCTAGTGCCTGCTCGCCTTGCTCGGTTTCCTCCTCTTCATCTTCTGTAGCACTGAGGAGCCCTCCGAGCTGATCCGTAGGGTTAAGCTCGAGGCGGAGCTATCCGCGCCACCGGTTCTTGGACCACGCCCCGGCCCCCTTCTGGGAGCGCCGCTTTGCCGGGCGTCGCGGCCTTCTTCCCCGGTGACCTCCGATATCGGGATGACCGGGGGTCGGGATGGCGGGCCCTCCGGCTCCCCGGAACCTGGCGCGGAACGCTTGGGTGCGTGGTGCCGCGTACCCGGCTGCTTGATGGGTTTTTGATCTGGGGTCCCCTTGGGGCGGAGTTGTTCGGCGGCGGCGACGGGTTTTCGGTTCGGGGTGGCTGGCATGGCTTTGGACTTTGTGTCGGTCCCACGCCGGGCGCCCCGGTGGGGATCCTCCTGCCCCTTAGCCTCCCGGGCGGGAGGGGGCGAGGGCTTCCCCGCGGGGTGAGTCGAGAACACAAGCGGGGACGGGCGGCCTCCGGTCCAGCTCGACCTTCGGCTGAGTTGCCGAGGTCGGCGTCGGAGGGCGTCCGGCCTCCGAGGAGGAGGATAAGACGATGCGTAAGGCGAGACGTGGGTGTAATAAAACGAACAAATGGCACTTAAACGGCCAACAACCGATCCCTTTCCTTGTGCCCGCACCGGGTATTATTTATAGGAATTCAAAGGGTCGAGGCCGATTTACAATTTGGTACATGGTAGGTAGGAGAACACACGCTTATAACTGGGCCCTTTTCAAAGGGCAAGCTAGTAACTATTCGCATGGTCGTAAGAGACGGGAAATACACGCATGACTTCTCCCCCTTTGAGGTGTAGGGTTCCTCATACCCAGCCTGCGGTTCCGTGCATCTGCCGCGGAGGGGCAGTTCCGAGGGGTCCATCCGCCGGCCTTTCCCCGTTGCTTGGTTCGCGCCACTTTGGCGCACCCCGCCGGCCGCTTCCCACGTCGCGTAGGGGGCGCCATGCTCCCGCCTGAATGCCGTCACGGGGGCCGCCCTCGGCGGAGGGGTGACGCTTCGCCGCGTTCGTGTCTTCGCTGAGGGTCCTCCGCCAGCGATCCCGCAAGACTTCCCGCAATATGTTAACGGAGATTAGTTCTTGGCCCTGTGGGTGAGGCCAGCGGGTTGCCGGGCCGGCGAGGGTCGCCCTCCCAAATGCATCGGATGGAAAGACCACAATATCCATCCAATCTCACATGTTTTACTTTATCAGGTTCTTAATACAGCCTTGACAATCACCCATGTGATTGTTCACAACACTTTCCTCAAGTGACCGGAATCACCGCTTTTGCAATCATGATACCGAGCATTAACCTAGACCTCTATAATAGGATGGGGCAACTTTCAACAAGGATCATAATGCATCAACGGTTTCAACCATTTTCCTAAACTTAATGCATGAAACATATAAAAAGACTCAAGTCAAATTAATTGGAAGAATTTAGGAAAGGGCAGAATGCTCGGGGGCTTGCCTCGCGCAGAACGTCGGAACGAACGGGCACGCACAGCAAAGTCGATGCGTCGACTCTTCTCCTCCGATGGCTCCTCCAGACTGCACTCCCGGATAGTGAAGCTCTCCCGATGCGGCCTCGATCATCACCTAACCCTTCCCCGATCCTGTGATGATGCATATGATGGAGAAAAGAAATGATTACAATTACATGAATATCAACTTGCATAAGGTAAAAATATGTATGAGAGATGGATGCTTCATGATGCAAGCTATTAGTAAGTGCATATCTCTTTTGCAGACACACAATTAATTCTACACAAGAAACCCTAATAACCTACACCAATTAAACACCCTTAACTACTAACCAACAGAAAATGACAGCCTGACATGCTGCCACTAAAACAGTCACACAAGGAGTTCTACAACTCCAAATTCAGTGAACTAGGACTCTATGGAAAGCTAACAAAATTTCCTACAAAACATTCCACATCACCCAGAACTGAATCTGAACCTAACAGCCTGGAAATTAAGGAAAACAGAGGCTCTGTTTTCAACTCAAACATCACATACAACCTCCATATCTCACAAACTACTCATGCAAACTATCTCAAACTTAACTAGCAAGTAAACCAAGTAATTATCTACCATATAAATCTACTGGACATGTCAAAAGATAATTTAAAGCACATAAAAAATAACAGGCCCTATTAAACACTACACATGCACACTATAAATATGTATATAAGAGCTAGGAATAATAAATTGACAAAACTACCAAGCTGACCCAAACCAAGCTCCCTAACAGATCCTATTCATGCTAGGAACACATAATAAAAATACTAATACACATCATCTCCATATAAACATATATTTCTAGCCTATTTTCCATGCATCATAAATAGAGTAAATACATAACCACTTCAGAAAATTCTACAAAAATTACCAGAGCATCTTACTGGAATATAACAGCTACCATAAAAATTTCATTGCAAGATCATTCATGTACAGTCCTACACAAAAATGACAAGCTAGTGATAAAACTAGGCATGAAAATACTTTTGTACTATGAAAAGTGTCAGACAACAGATTTCGAGTATGAAAAGCTTCTAAAACCTATCAAACACAAGCACACCAAGTCTCACCTCCAAAACCCTAATATTTATTTTTCTATGAATTTCTAAAGATCACATGGCAAATAGCACATAAATAGAAAATCACATTTCTTTCTACGTAACATACTATGCATGATATTTTTCCCCGGATTCTACTCACAAAACTAAGAACATTTTTGTGGGACGCAGAGATATTCGGATCGAAGTCAACCATCTCAACCCGTCCGTAACAACGCTGTTAGAGAGGAAACGTAACTTTCGTCAAGCGTGAGGGTGTTACCCGCCATAGAGGCCGGAATACGATGCGGGCATCCCGTCTCGACGAAGACTCACGGACGCGAGGCTCGGGGAACGAGCTCGAGCCCGTTCTTGAGGAAAATCTCCGTCTCGAGCGAAGCCCCCGGGGAGCGAAGGTGCGACGAGCTCCTCTGCGCAACGAGCTCTTCTCCGTCCTCGAACGAGCTCCGGGCGCCGGACGAGAAACGATCAAGAGAATCCGCGCACGATTCACGAGATCGCGGGTTGACCACACCAGCGCGCGCGCAACCTATGATCCTATCCGGCTGCGGGGCAAGATCCCTGGCTGACGCCGGCGTGAGCCGTCGGTCACGCCGCCAGTCCCGACAAACACAAGGGACAACGCTACGGCGACAAGGATGACCTGGCGGACGAGGTCAAGTTCCTGGCGAGCTCTCACGACCTCACACGTTTCCTCGTGACCCCAAGTACGAGCATTTAATGCAAGGCGGCGCTCTATGATTCGCCTCAGGCACCGGCGATGCTGACGGCGATAGGGACCTTAGTTCACGGCCGGCGGGGACGAGCTCATTGTCCCCGCTACGCCCGACCGGCGAGCCTCTCGAGCTTCGTCACCCGCGTACAATGTGTCGGGATACGGAGACGCCCTATTCTACTCTACGACGACCGTGGCGTGCCTAGAAGAAGCGAGGCGGCTGCCGCGCACGCGCCGGGACAGCCCGGCGTGCCCGACATTGGAGGGGAACTTTTCCTCTTCACCCCCCAAACTTGTATTTCTTCTATCTCCAAGACCCTCCCGTCTTTCGGCGGCCCCTGTGAGCCCCCTTATGACTATAAAAGGGAGGGGCTCGGCCACCGAGGGAGAGAGCCTCTTGCACACGTAGACAAGTGAGACACACCCGTTGATTTCACTCATCACATTGAGACCTGGGAGCTCATCTCCCTCTCGCCAGCTTGTATTTCGCCCCGATACGAGCACTTTGAGCTCCTCGATAGTGCCACACACCGGACTCAGGGTGCTCGATTGCCCGAACCGCATAAATCACCGTGTCATTGTTCTTGAGCTAGCCATCGTTTAACACATTAGCCAGATGGTTACTGTGACCGTGGTATACGACCCACGACAATTTTGCACAGGAAGCATATTTTTATCTTGCACCAATTAAAAGATATGATTTTCATCAATTTCATGCATTTATGGCCATAAATAAAACCGTATATAAAAGTTCTCTTTAAAATAGGGTTTCATAATTTTATATTGTAGCCTATCATCTAACAAGCATGACAAAATTTGTTTCACTCAAAAAGGACTCAAAATGACCAAGTTATGAATTTTCTAAGCTTTGCAAACAAAACTCGAAAAAAAAGAAAAAGAAAGAAAATCGGGCGGGCCCGCATGTCGCTGGCTCAAAACAGAGCACGGCGGCGCGGCGGTGGATCGGCGGCGGATCTTCGCCGGCGATGACCAAATCGCGCAACCAGCTACCCTAACCGACGCTACTTCCGACGGCAGACAAACACGATGGTGCCCTTTGGTTCGACCGAAATTGATGGAATGACGACGACGAGCGCGGCGGGCGCGGCTCGCGGCGGTGTGGGACATCAGCCGCAACCGGGCCATTCTCCGGCGAAAGACGGCGAACCAAAGGCTGTTCCCCTGACCTCCTAGACCTAACTAGGACATGCAAGCAAGTTTGGGACTCAACGGAGCAACGACGACGACAAACCAAACGCGACGGCGGGCGGCGCTCATGGGGCAGCACGCGCCGGCAACGGCGCGCTGTCCCGGCTGAAACGGCGGTCGGATCTACTCGCAACCACCTAGCTTGAGAGCTCGAGCACCTCTAGGCGATCCTAAAACTGAAGAAGCGCGGCCTAAACTCGATCTACGAGCTCAAGCGGCTTGCCCCCAACGGCGCCATGCATGGTCTCGCCGGCGGGCGGTCGGGACGGGAAAATTCAGGGTCCTTACCCCCCAGTTTTTACCTTGATTCGTCGATGGCTCTAGGTGTAGCAGCTCATGGTGAAGCTAGGGGTGCGGTTTGCGTGGTTTGGCGACGACGGTGATGGAACACGGCGGCGGAGTCGCGGACACGACGGCAATGGCGCTGGGCGCGGCGCCGCTGCCTCGGGCGGCCGCGGCGGTGGAGTGGCGCTTAGTTAGGATGGGCGCTGGCGTCCTATTTATGCGGCGACGACCCGTAACCGGCCCATCCGCCCGTACAGGCGCTCGCGCGTGCGGCCACGTCGACGCGGCGGTGTCGGCCGGCGACGAGCCGACAGGCCCTCCCCCCCCTACTGCTTTCTGACACAGCGAGGGTTTTTGGCCTGTACATCGAGATTGGGCGCGGGATTTGAAAAAGCCAAAACATCAACTTGTAGAGAATTTCATAAGCTACAAAACACTCAATATGAACTTTTCTAATTCGGCCTAGATTTGGAGATAAAATTAAAAAACAGCAAGGTCAAATCAAACCATTCAAAAAACAGAGTTTGAATTTAACTCAAATTTGACCCAAACTGTTAAGCACTATTTGAATCATTTCCAAACCTTTTCACAAGAAACTCATAAAAGATCATTTGTTCTACATAAAAAGTACTTCCTTTCATCTATAGAAACTTTTTTGCTAGAAACCACTCTAACAAGCACTTTTGAAAGGAGTTTCAAAATGACTCAAAGAGGTTTGACCTCTAGGGCAGAATTAAAATAAAATTTCTAAATTGAAACTCAAGCTCAAACATGGTCCTAAATTATGTCAAAAAATATATCTAAACACAATCTAGGTCCAAAACATCATTATAGCTAAGATCCTATAGTAGCTAGGTCAAGCAAGCATGAAATGAGAGCAAATTCAAAGTGAATGTCACTAGCACATGATTATGCATGAAATGATGATGATGCTATGCAAATGATCATGCTTTCAAGATGCTTAACACCTAGGGTGTTACGTGAGGAAGGGTCGTGGCGGTGGTGGCTCATTCTAGGGAGGTGGCATGACCCTCCATGCTGCCCTACCGCAGCCCCCCGGGTTCTACTTTCTCTCCGAGGAGGACAACAGTTAAATGATGACACCCCCAACAGCAGCCCTAGCATTCCGGGCGCCCTCCACATGCCCACACTGCGTTTCCGCCCCCAACACAGTACTCAAGGCCCCTCCTCAACCTAGTGTTGGTCCCTGGAATCAGGCTAGACTTGTTGCTGCCCCGACTAGCTATCACCGAGGGGTTCCAACCCTTGTGTCCTCGACACGGTGCCTCTACACACAGGTCGCCTCACATGGTATATTGCCTCCCGGCCTCCTCATCGCTACTCTTTCATTACTTTGGTAATGGAAATAACATTCCTATTTCTTGTCGTGGCACTTCACCTTGTCAGCAGGAAACAATACTTTCCAACTTAACATGTCCTTGTGGCTCCCGCCTTAGTGCGCCTTCTTCTTTCGTTTCTCCAATTCACTCACGACAATTCATGTTCCACTGAATTTGACGCTCTCGGTTTTTCGCATTAAGGACCTAAAAACGGGACACGTGATTCTTCAAGCGCAATAGTAGCGGGGACCTCTACACCATATATCCCCCACGCCACCGCCCACCCGCAGCCTCCGCCACGCCACCACGCTATGGCATCATCGCCTTGACATCCAAGTCCTGCGCACTTGCCACTCTTACGAGACCATGTACGCCATCTCCGTAATAAGCAACCACGGTCTCTGCCATGCATGTCAATCTTGGCAAACACACCCAGTGTTGACACTCATTTATAACATAATATTATTAATCAATTAACATGAAATAAGGGCTTAAGTTAGATGTCAACATAAGTCTAGGGGTCTAACTAATATATTTCCACGAAGTTTTGGTATTCTGTGACTTTCCAGGACTTAATGGATAAATGCCCGAAGAATGGAGAAAGTTCTGAAAATATACAAGACATATGATGACAAGACTTGACCGTAGAAGTAACTCAACCCGGAAAGTAGACTAAAAACACTCCTAGAAGGTACGAGAGGACACGGAAGAAATGGGAAGCCAAAGGTAAGATGACACCTGGCGGCCGGGCCGGCATTGCCAGGTGGGTCCCGCCTGTCAGCCACCGCCTTTTATGTCGGTTTACCACCGACCTTGAGGTTGTATCTACACCGCTATTGAAGGTCAATTTGATCCGCGGTCCACATTCATCGCCAAGTCCTATATAAGAAGACCGCCTAACCCTGTGGGTTAAACCCTAACTCATTATCAATTCATACTAGTTCATTCTCAAGTCCAACCAAGTCTAGACCTAAGCCCTAGTTCATCATACTAGAAGTAGTTAGCTATCTAGCTAGTTCTAGTTGAAGATCAAGTTCATCTTGGAGTTCCCGATAGTCAAGAAGTAGCAAGGATCATCGTTTCTGAGACTTTAACTTGTATTCGATCTGTAAGTACTATTATATTCAGAATACAATTGTTATGGCTTTGATCTTTATAATGATTATATTCTTTATTGATATGTGTTTATACATGCTATGATTATATGTTTAGTTTAGTGAGTTTGTCTTATATTTTATGCATGGAATTGTATAGCATCCATGTAGATGATCACTATGTGGGTGATAAGCAATGTAATCGTAGTGTTTTATACAACGTTTATCTGCAATTGCACCCCTACATTCCGGGCCGTGTGGTAGATCGTGGGAGTGACAGTCCTCATGGAGTCCTTTAGAATCCACTTTCCTAATGCTAGGACTAGTCGAG
>JADLZK010001038.1:0-17128 GCA_015847255.1 Hyparrhenia diplandra
CAATTGTAGTAGTGCCTTAGGCCATGTTAGTCTTGTAACACCAACATTGTCGTTTCGAGTATGGGCCAGAGGCCTTGTAATGTGGCGGCTATATCAGCCGAGGGGCGGATGGGTGGACCATCATCGAAGAACCTGAACATTGTTTTGTTTGTTATCATTAAGTTACAGAGTAGTTATCGTACCTATCAAATTTCCTTGAATTTTTGTTCTTGTTCTTCCTGCAATTCCATTCAGTTTCCGTCAGGCCTGATCCCTGGCCTGACAAGTAGCTTGTCAGTTCGACTCTGTATTTGCAGGTGACGTTAGCAGAAAATGTATTTGGTTTTCAGGTTCTGCAGCAGGCAACCTCCGTCACCACCATGCACAGGTATGTAAAATAGCAGCAAGGAGGTTTCAGTCATCAGCAGCTTGGCTGCGTCATTGTGTAGATCTTTGGTTTGGTCAGTTGTAGCTCATAGTTTGATTGAATTTGTAATGTTACTTTCATGTTACAGAGAGCATCCATTTGTTTGTTTATCATCCAATGACAGAAAGTAAAGCTACTTAAATAGATTTTTTGTGTTAAATTCAAATTATCCATCTAAACTTATTGTAGTTACGTACACCTCTAATTTTTTTTAGGGATATAGTGTCTATTATTTAGGTGGTTTAGGCTTTGAAAAAGTTCTAGGCACATTGATCTATCAGGATTGGGTCCATTTGTTGTCCTTGCCAATATTCATTAGATTATATGAACGATCCTAAACCATCTAAATATAGTGTCTGTTATTTAGGTGGTTTAGGCTTATAGTTTTGGGCGATGGTCCTGTAAAATTCAAAGTAGCTAAATTGCTGCATTTGGTGTATGCTTCCTCACTTTGCATAATACTACAAATACATTTTTCTTTATAAAAAAAGTATACTATAAAGTAATACTGAAGTATCTAGGAGAACTATCAAATATTTCTCATGCGAGGGCTCATAGCTGAATGTGTACTAAGAGGTAACTTGGCACTTTGTAACGTCTCTCTAGCTATGATGTTCTATATTTTGTAATAACCAGACTTTCTTCTCTTTGCAGTCCTTTTTTTTTGTGCAGGAGCTAACAGAATTTTTGACTCTACTAATAATGGAACGCCCACTCATGTCTTTGTAGTCCCTTCCTACAACTCTTTTGATTTTAATGATTGCACATTTCCACAAGCTGAATATTTTGTGTTTTTGTGGATGAGTTGTTTGCAAAAAACAAATGATCCATGTATGTAAAAGAGTGTTTTACATGAAACTTTTTTTTTTAGTTATTGCATATGACTTTTGATTGCCTTTGGAAACGGGTGGAGATATTTTAGTTTGGTTGTATGTTGTATTTGGTACAGTAAAATGCTTATGTTCATCCTTTTATATTATCATGGTATTAAGTTTTACCCGTTGCAACGCACGGGCTTTTACCTAGTCAGGATTATGCATCTGATATCTTTCGATAGGTTGGAAGAAGGGTTATGAATGAACTTACAGATAAATTTGGTGACAAAAGCTAATGTGACGGGACTACTGACGATCATATTATTGCCGATGAGGAATATTCAGCATTTTGACTGATAAAACAATGTGTTGGTAGTCAAAACCTTCCGCGCGGCCGTACGCACATGACAAATCGGCAACACGTATATATCGACGACAGCGCATGGGAAATTTCGTCCACAGCACGTAGGGGTCTAGGGACACTGGAGAACACGCCACGCCATTGATCTTAGCAATCTTCGCTCCTCCTCTCCTTGTTAAGTAAATAGGCAATTTTCAGATTAATTCCATCAAATAAATCATGATTAAAAAGATCTACTAGATAGAGCAAGTAAAGCATACTAGCATAACATGAATACATAACGCAGATCATAGCATAGCATAATCGCATATCATAGATCATGACAACGGTGTAAACGAGAACTAGCATACGAGATAGATTGGATTATTGAACATGACTAACACAAAGATTGGATCGACGAAGAATACCGTGGCGTTGATGACAACTTGATGGAGAGATTCAGCGAAGCCGAGTTCCTCAGTCATTTGTCATTGTCGTCGTCGGTTCTTTGTTGAAGGCGTTGTCGGCGAAGACGGCGCCTGGGGCGGTCCTCAGCGTGTCCTTCGGTAGGCGAGCCGTGGCGAAATTTGGGGAGCGATCGTGAAGAGCGCTTCCCAAAAAACCTTATTCGCCTTCTCGGTGCGGGATCGCGAAGGCGGCGGTTCCGGAGACCTGCTCGCCCGGTCGCTAGTGCATAAGCGATCGGGCTGGGAGACTGGCGGCGGCGGCGGCGCGGCGAGAAGAGGCAAAAGCTCTAAGCTTTAGATTGGATGCGTTTTTAGCGTGGCGGTGGTGTGCGCTTATATAGTCCGGGTGAACCGACCTCGTGACACAATTACGATCTAAACCGGTTAGGACTCTACCGTTCGTATTTGATTAGAACTACGCAAACCAAAAAAGACCAAAAAACTGAAGCTGCAAAATGAGACCCGCCCCCGCAAGGCGAGGGAGCGGTTTTCGGGAAGACCATTCACGGCGCGTCGATGCGTGCGCCTTCCGCCCGGCGGCGGCAGCGGCGTGTGGAGTTTCCTTTCTCCTTCTCACACTAGACTTGAGAAGGTAGGAACAACTTCCGTATATAAGTTGGTCCTCTCCACCTTCCATAAGCAATGTGGTACTAAAGGATTATTACTCTCCCTCCTTTCCATATTGATGAATGGGCCTTTGAGATTTCTTTAGGAATTTCAGAATTTGTTATTGGGCCAAGCCCACTTAACATTTAAATTCCAACACTCCTGTGTACAGCTCGTCGGCGAATCCAAAATTTGGACGTGCAGTGTGTATATATATTAGTTTTCGCCCATCTATCTCCTTTCACAGCTAGCTCTTCATCTTCCATCATGGCCTCACTGCCTCTGCTCGTGTGTGTCATCTTTTGCACCTACTATTCCCTCGCTCATGGCAGCAACGAGCACGGCTTTGTAACGGTGCCAACCACTGCTCCTGCGCCCCAAGCAGTATGCTCCTCATCGAGAGGTACATGATCTGAATAGTACGGTCCCTGAAGACATATAACTCCAAATGAAAATAAGTTATCTTAATTTTCAGTACCGCTGGATCCGGGGAGCAACACCGTGTCCATGGCGCTAGTGCACCGGCACGGGCCATGCGCGCCGACCCAGAGCTCCGACAAGCCGTCCTTGGTCGAGAGACTCCGGCGAAGCCGTGCCCGCTCGAAGTACATAATGAGCAGGGCGTCCAAGGGCATCGTAGGTACCATGCGAGACGACGCCAACGTGAGCATCCCAACTTACCTGGGAGGCTCCGTGGACTCGCTGGAGTACGTGGTCACCGTGGGCCTAGGCACGCCGGCTGTGTCGCAGGTCATCCTCATCGACACCGGCAGTGACCTGTCGTGGGTGCAGTGCAAGCCCTGCAACTCCACCGCGTGCTACCCGCAGAAGGACCCGCTGTTCGATCCGAGCAAGTCTTCCACGTACGCTCCGTTCCCCTGCAACTCCGGCGCGTGCAGGAACCTCACCTTAGATTTCTACGGCGGCAGCTGCACGAGCGATGGCGGCGGTGATCACCAGTGTGGATTCACCATCACGTACGGGGACGGCTCACAGACGAGGGGCGTGTACAGCAACGAAACTCTGACGCTGGCGCCTGGGGTGGTCATTAAAGATTTCCATTTCGGGTGTGGCCACGACCAGGGCGGTGCCAACGACAAGTTCGACGGCCTCTTGGGTCTCGGAGGCGCACCGGAGTCGCTCGTCTCGCAAACGTCGTCTGTCTACGGTCGCACCTTCTCGTACTGTCTCCCGGCATTAAACAGCCAACCGGGGTTCCTTGTCCTCGGCGGCCCGAGCGGCGTCAACACATCCGGCTTCGTGTTCACGCCGATGGGCCGAGAACTGAAAACATATTACATGGTGAATATGACCGGCATTACCGTAGCCGGGAAGACAATTGACGTCCCGCCGTCGGCGTTCTCTGGGAACATGATCATGGACTCAGGCACGGTCGTCACACAGCTCCAGCACACTGCGTACAACGCGCTGCAGTCGGCGTTCCGGGAGGCCATGAAGGCGTACCCCCTGGTGCCAAACGAGGACTTTGACACCTGCTACAACTTTACCGGCTACAGCAACGTCACCGTGCCGAGGGTTGCTCTCACGTTCAGCGGTGGCGCCACCATCAACCTCGACGTCCCCAATGGGATTTTGTTGGACGGCTGTCTCGCTTTCCAGGAGTTCGGGCCGGACAACGAGCCTGGAATCCTTGGCAGCGTGAATCAGCGCACACATGAGGTGCTGTACGACCCCGGTCTTGGCAGGGTCGGATTCAGGGCTGCTGCCTGCTGAAGTATTGGTTCAATTGCTGCTAGCTACTAGAAGAATGATTTAAATCGCCCGTCCTCATTGTCGGAAGATAAATAATGTCAAGGTACTAAGGGGATGACAAAGAAGCTGAATATTCACTCTTTGGTTACTTTCTGAATATTCAAGATGCTGGGAAAGCTAAGAACAGCAGGCTCTCCTCTGTGAAGAGCAAGCCTGCAGGTGCTAATGATAAGAAGGTTCCTCGTAATGATGCTGCCCAGACTCCCTCCGGCTCTTCGAAGGAGTTTTACTGTTATTTTGGCAGGTGGTGACTTTTGGTCCCATCTTTATCCTTTTCATTTTGAATCTGAAGTTAAGTGGCTCTGTGAGCATGTTTGCCTTTGTAAGAACTGGCTTACCTTCAGTTTGCACTTATGCTATGCATGTAGTGCTTTGTGGCATCTCCCCTGCTTTGTTTTTTTATGGATCCTAGAACTATTTGTAGAACCTGGAATGTGTTATGTTATGTTGGAACATCAGGGGCATTAATGCTGTGAAAAAAATGGGAATCTCTTAAGAACAAAATTTTTTGAATGCAACTGTGACATTGTTTGCATTCAAGAAACCAAAAGGGAGTCTTTTGATATCTCTTACATAAATAATTTCTACTGATCTAGTTTTGATGCTTTTTGCTTTCTTCCATCTGCTGGGGCCTCAGGTAGTATTCTTGTTGCCTCGAAAAGTGTTGTTTTCAATGGTTTTGAGATCTTCCGAACAGTTTTGCATCTCTGTTGAATTCTCCTCTGTTCACAACAATGATCGTTGGGTCCTTTCCTCTGTGTATGGGACTTGTGATGTTGAAGGTAAAAGATACTTTATAGAGTGATTAGAGAATATTGTCATGCCTGATGACATTAATTGTCTTCTTCAGGGAACTTTAATCTGTTTAGGAGACCTGAAAATAGAAATAGACACTGGAGGTAATCTGAATGAGATGATCAGATTCAATGATGTCCAACAAGCAGCAGCCACCTCTCTTAGTGAGATTAGACTGGTTTTTCACCTCTCAAAATTAGACCTTGGACTTTCCGGATACTTCTGCTTCCTCCTTGGTCATGGAGATCTCTGATCATTGGCCACAATGTGATCAGAATTGGCACTGCTATTCCAAGGGAAGGACTTCTAGACATGAGAATCACTGGATGCAGCATGATAGCTTTCTTCCTATTGTTGCTTCTTCTTGGAATGCTCAGTTCTCTATTTCTAACCCTGCCAAACGTATCACTGCTAAGTTTAAAGCCTCGCGAGCAGCTCTGAAAAATTGGCAGTCCAAGGCCTCTAACCTGAAAGTCTCCATCTCTAATATCAAATTGGTAATCTCTTTTCTTGATATTCTTGAAGAAGTGAGGGATCTGTCCATCCAAGGGTGGAATTTCAAGTCTATCTTGCATGACAAACTTTCCACTCTCATTCACTATTAGCAGTTATATTGGAGGCAGAGAGGCTCCATCAATTGGGTCAAGTTGGGGGATGAAAACTCAAGTTGTTTCATGCCACTTTGCCACTATTAGAAAAAAGAAATAATTCCACTACCAGCCTCACTAGGCCTGATGGCTCTTTGGCCATTGATCACATTTCTAAAGTTGATTTGACATGGGTTGAGTTCAAAGATAGGCTTGGGGCTCTTGACTTTCATAGAATAGTTTTTGACCTAAATTCCTTGCTTCATAGAGATGAGGATCTCAGTTGTCTTGAGTTGCCTTTTCTCGCTCCGAGATTGATAGTATCATCAAACAGCTCCCTTCAGATAAGTCCTCGGGCCCGGATGGGTTTAATAATGAATTTTTCAAGAAGTGCTGACACATCATTAGGCATGACTTCTATAACCTTTGTGATGCTTTTCATAGTGGTGAGATCTGTCTCAAAAGCATCAATAGTTCCTTCCTTACCTTAATTCCAAAGGTGGATGGACCCACTAGAGTCAATGATTACAGGTTCTCTTTTGAATTCCTCCATGAAGCTGTTAACCAAGTTGTTAGCAAATAGTTTGCAACCAGTAATCACCGGACTCCTCCACAAAAATCAGTATGGCTTTATCAAAAACGAGTGTGGTTGATAAACCAACAATAGTGAGATAATCATAAATGAAGTATGATGACTCGGGCAATAGGAGAAAATGAGTACTTATTCCACCAAAAGAATGTCCGATTGCTAATTATTCAACTCTAAATGTTGGTTATTTCACACCTCCATAAAAACTAACAACAGCTGCATTTTCTTAGGCAATTTAAGCTTCACTTGTAGCCAGCAATGTCTTCCTAAATTGGCAATTTATGTGAAGGTATAGTGTTTGGCAATTTATGTTTTATTTGTTAGGGAACCATCTTCACCCTACGAAACCTCGCACCAAAAGCGGAGATGGGAATGTGGCCACGTCAAAAGCCGTTCTCGGTCGTCCGATCGGGCGCGGACGGACAGATCGGGCGATCATTGGTATTTTTGCAAAAAGACCTTTAGTTACGCAAAATAGAACCCATGGTCCAACCCCTTTCTCAGATTTTTCTTTCCAAAAGGCCCTCAAAATTTCATTGAAATAGAACCCGCAAAGATACAGGCCATTTTATTGGCGGCCGCCAATAGCTCAAGGGCGGTCTACCTTTTCGCTTGGGCCACACTTTCGCGCGCTGGCCCGAAATAGGCCAAAAACGGCCCTCGAGCACATTTTCCTTTTCTATGTTTTTCTCTTTTCTTTTCAAATCATATATCTTCCAAAAATTCATATAAAAGCTAATAACACATATGAACTAAAAATATCTCCCCACGTTAACTCTAAATCAATTCATATCCTCTTTCATAATCATTGTTTCCTAATTCTTTAATTTAATGCTAACTTGTAGTTTGAAATACTACAAAATAAATAATCGTTGACATACATATAAGAAGTAAAATACTTCCCTATATATAAGACATTATGTATAATCGTACATATGAGTACATCATATCACACATATAAACAAACAAAAACGATTACACTTAAAATATACGCCATAGAAATAAAAATATAAAGACACATAGATACACATTAGATACATAGCTAACCACTGGCCATAAGCGGCAATGCCGCTGCCATTTCTAGTTACTTCCTAAATAGACAACAATGTCTTCATAAATAGGAAAAAAATAGGAAATTTAAGAAGATGGATAAAAGTAGCGGTCATGCGAGTCTAATACCACACAACAAACTATCTAGGAAACAACCTATTATCTCTTATCCATCGTCCATGGTGGTGGGCCAACACTATGAGTCTCGACTCCTAAGGCCGATCTCAATGGGAGTTTCATGAGTGTTTCATGCACATTAAATGCGGCGCCACATCAGCAAAATTTCACTTTTTGCATGAAACCCCTAGGAGAGAGAAGGAAAGAGTTTCACCATGGTGAAACCTTTGGGCACTATTTCACATGCGTTGGAAACCGTGTGAAACCCCATTGAGACACAAATAGAGTTTCACCATGCAACTATACAATTAAACCATGCAATCGAGAGAGGTTGTGGGACCCTTGAGCCTATGAAAGCGTGCAATGAAAGCGTGCATTGAGGGAGACGTCTATTTCATGCCAAAGTTTCACATCTTGGAAATAGGGAGGTGAAACTCTCCATTGAGCGGCCTAAGGTTATCAAATCCCTATATTGGGCATGAACCTATTGTGTTGAACACTTCATGTAGACCAATGAAAAAATGTATCCATAAAAAACACTCAAATACCAAAATGAGCAGATCCGGTTAAATTTCACCAAGGCTAAGGGTAAAAAGAAGCCCCAATCACAATGGCAAAATTGTGATTTTATACATATTTTATTCATGGGAAAAGATTTGGATCTAATATTAGTGTGATACCAAATTTATCTCTTCGTTACAAAGTCTATTGGGGGTGGAGTCTATGAACCATCTTTTATCCGTACCTAATTTATCTCTTCGTTACATAGTCAACATAAGAGATATGTAAGATTTGTGAACAATGTTATAAGCTAGCACTATGTCGATCGATGAACAAATGACCAAACAAAAATTGAAGATCTTGAGAAGTTAGGAAACTATGTAGTTGACAAATTCTTTATTTGAAATCATCTTGTCATGTGAAACTACATTTGAATTTGTAACAAAATGATATTTGATTTTTTTTTCCAAATGACCTCGGATGGAGAAGCAACCAAAATAAAAATTGTAGATGTTGAGAAACTTTAACAAGTTTTTATTTGAAACCTTCTTGTCATGCAAAACTATGTTTGAATTTTTCAAATTTAAAATGAAGTTTCATGCAAAACACATAAATGAAAGTTTTATATCTTGACAAGTTATGAAACTTTGTAGTTGACAAGTTTATCATCTGAATTCATTTAGGGTGTGTTTGGTTGTAAAGCTATATGTAGCTTTGGCTAGCCCATCCTAGCATGGCCACAAGAAGCCTAGCTAAATCTAGCCACTAGCACTTGTTTGGTTGTTTTTGTAAAGGTGGCCGATTGTAGCGGGGTTTCGATTTGGTTGTTTGGTTAGCTGGTTTGTTTTGATAGAGTCACCTCTTCTCTCATTTGGTAAACTTACCACCTTTGGCACATTTTATCAAACATGTGGTGGACATATTTTATACGCTCGCCGCCATGGTGTGCGGCTCGGCTCCATGTTTCTCCTCTTGCTCGCATGTTTGCGGCGGGCGCAAAGATTCATGGTAAAATCAATGGAGTCAATATCAAAATCTCACAAGGCCATGGTGAACCGCACGAGCTTGGAAGAGGAGCAAGCATCCCCTTACCCCCTCATCCTCGTAATCCCACGGATATTTGGGGAGATCTCTCCGGCGCCGTGCATTGACGTCGATTTCATCTTTAGAGGTCCAATTGACCACGCGACGCCCGCTTCATTTGCCACTCCGGTTCTAGCTCGAGTGGGATTGAGCCGCCGCTTGAAATCGGTGCTTGGATTGAGCTACGAGTGGAATTGGAGCTCCCAGTTCTAGCTAGAATGCGAGAAGGAGCGGATTCTCGCTGGTGCGCTGGCTGATTGGAGCTAACAAGGATCTTGTGATTGGAGCACCCGGGATCTTCATCAAGTACGAGAAGGAGCGGTTCAGCCATGGAGGTATACGGTAGGCAGCTCACGACATCGAGCTCCCCACGGACGTCTCATCGAGCTCGGGGCCGAGAGGTGAGCCAAGGAGGCGGTGAGGGGAAAGGCGCTCGTGGCCATTTGGAGCCCGCGGGATTGAATTGCTACCCACGCAATTTGTTTTGAGCCAGCTAACAGACGTACTTTTGGCCGGCTGGGCCGGCTAGGACCCGACCATCGTGCAACCAAACACACAAAAGGTAGCTCAATCTAGCCTGGCTAGCCCAATTTCTTGCAACCAAACACACCCTTAGGGTCTCAAACAATCAATTTCCATCGGGTGTAGTATAATATGGAGAGAATTAGGTATATGGCCCTCAAAACATTGTGTCTTAGGTATGTGGCCCTTTTTTGAATTTAGGAATCGACCCTAAACCAAATTCCTTTAGGTATGTGGCCTTCCATAACGGTTTGGGCCTTCCTACATTTAGGGTTTGCAACGTAGAGCACGGGAAAAGACATTTTTGCCCTCCGCTCATTAGGCAAGCGGCGCCACTCCTCCTATTCCGTCGCTCCCGGCCCAGGCTCCTCATGTCTTCCGTCGTGAGAGGTTCCGATACAAAAAAGACCGATGGCCGACGGGCTCCCCGGCCGGTACCGCTGCCGGGCCGGCGGCCAAGGGGCGCGGCAGCCTCTCCCGCCGGCCAAAGGGGCACCTTCTACCTTCGGGTCCGACATCAAGAAGTGGCGCGGGCGCGGCCAAGGGGTGGTGGCCCTTGGCGAGCATGGCGGCGGCGCCCAGCCGTAGGGCCGGGGCGCCGCCCGGCCGGGCGGCGTTGCACCCGGCCGGAGGCGGGTGGCCGGCGGCCGGGGGCGGGGCGGCGCCCCAGGCCGTGGCTTAGGCGGCGTGGCGGAGGTAGGGCGAGGGGCGGCATTTGGAGGACGAGCATGCCCAGGCGCGGAGGAGGGACGCCCCCGATCTACTCCTAGAGCACCTCCGGGAGCCGGGACATGTAAGTTCATGACTCGCTTCATGTTTGTAGTTGTTTTTTTGCCGATGATCCAATTTTTGAAACCAATCCTAAATTTTGCATGGCGGCATGGATTTTGGTTCAAAATTTACACTTGAAATTAAATTGTTGGGCAACCGTAAGAAAAGTAGGCAAGAGTTCAAGTGTTATAGCTTTGACATGGATGTTGATTCGGACAAATCAAATTACATGGACCTTCATGACTCGGTGGTTATTTGAAGTAGCCCATTTTGATTATTATGATGAAGAGCTAAAATCTTTCCCCTGAATTAAAAACCCGACCAAGACTTGATGGCTATGTTTGAGAGACATTCAAAGAAAAAGAACATTCTCATGTTTGTTGTATATCGAGGTCCCCGTGATCCATATGAGCCTGTCAAGAGTGGGATTTTGATGAGGAAGAGAAGGATATTGGTCGGAAAAGAGGGTGATGATATTGGTCGAAGAGGGTGATGATATTGGTCAGAAAGAGGGTGATGATGGTGATGATGGCTACCTTAGGAACCCTGAACCACAAAATAAATATGTAGGTGTTATGAGGAAGCTATGTACCTTGGCAATCCTTACTGATTGGTTCCAAGGACAGTTCAAAAAAAGAACCATCCTTTGTTGTTGTTGTTGTTGATGATGATGATGATGATAACGACGATGAAGGAGGAGGTGAGTCGAGGGTGACGAAGAGGAATGCAATGACCAAAGCTATACTCCAAGTTTAGAGCACGATCCTAATGATCCTCCAATGGAAGTAGGCTCCACTTATGCAAATATGTACACATTCAATATTGCACTTTCTCAACATGCAATTAAAAACGATTTGAGTTCACTATGTCAAAGACAGGACCAAAGAGGTATAGGGCATATTGCTCAATGAGGGACAAAGAGAAGTGTCCATGGTGGATATTTGCTTCTACTGATAAGGACAGCAAGACCGTAGTGGTAAAGCTTTGTCCATCCCTTTACTAAATGTTTTGTTTCTTTAACTAAATGTTTTGTTTCTCTAACTAAATGATTTATCTTTGTTTAGGTGAAAAAGAACCCTTGTGCTCACGAGTGCTCTAGTAGAAGACTATCAAAGAAGGTAAAGAATGCAACAAATTATTGGATATGTGAAAAGGTGAAGGACTTCCTTATAGTGGATGCAACTTTGGGTGCAAATCAATTGGTGACAAAATTGAAAAGAACATCATGGGGTAATTGTACTACCATAGAGTGTTTGAAGGAAAGAACATAGCACTACGTCACCTCTATGGGGATTGGGATGCCGATTTTGATAACTTGTTCAAGTTTAAGGCTCAAGTTGAGAAATGTTGCCCCGGTAGCTTGTGCATTATTGACCATCACAAGGTAGATGATGAGATCAGATTTAGAAGATTTTTTTAGCATTCAAACCATGCATATATGGGTTCCTTCTTTGCTTGGAGGCCATACCTTGCAATAGACAATACATTCTTGACGAGGGGAAGGTACAAGGGGCAGCGGGCTAGTGCAATTGCTATTGATGGGCACAAGTGGGTGTATCCTGTTTGCTTTGGAATCTTTTAATTCGAGAATCCACTTTCAGAACTGGAATTGGTTCATGACTCATTTTTAAAGAGGCCATAGGATCACCTAGGGGTTTAACCATATGTACCGATCTTTCGAAAGGTTTGTGATGGCAAGTGGTGGGTGAGGTATTTCCATTTGTTGAACATAGAGAATGCATGTATCACTTGGTGACCAACTTCAAGAAAAGGTATCATGGTAAGGTGTTTGATGACCACCTATGGCCGTAGCTTACTCATGGAACTTTTACATATATGAAAAACATTGGGAAGCTATGCATGTTGCAAAGCTTAGCTGCAATAGATTGGCTAGATAGAACACACACAAAAGAAGTGGTCAAGGAGCAAGTTTGCAACGGTTTTGCAAAGTAGACTATGTGACAAACAACCTTGCAACAAGCTTTAACAACTGGATCAAGCATCACAAATCCATGAACTTGGATGACTTTGTGGGCAAGCTCGGACAAATGCTCATGTCCAAATGGAACAAAAGAAGGAAAGTAGGGAAGAAACTTGAGGGGGCAACTTGATTCTGCCTCACATCATTAAAAAGAGTTGAATGAGCAAAGTAAAGAGGGCAACTTTGCGGTTGAAGAATGCTCGGATGAGGTAGCTGGGGTTCTTGTAATGGGAGGAAGTGCATTTCGGTTTCTTGTCAACCTACGAGAGAGGACATGTTCTTGCGGGCAATGGGATGTTTTCGATTCCTTTCAAGCATGCACTAGCATTCATCACTTCCCTTGATGCATCCATAGAGAGTTATGTTGACTTATACTACTCGGTTAAGAAATTTAGAGATGCATACAGTCAGCTTATTCCAGCTATGCCAGACAAGTCTCAGGGGCCTCAATCTAACCATGGTTTTTTTATGCACCCACCATTGTTGACACTTGTAGCTGGTAGGCCTAAAACCGAAAGGCACAAGGGTTTGCGGCGACAAGAAAAAGGGAAAAGGACAACACCAATGCTCCGTTTGCTTGGACTATGGACATCATTGGAAGAGTTGCAAGAGGGGAAGAAAGGAAGATATTGAAGCTATGAGAAAAATCAAGTAATAATTTGTGCTTCTCTACCAGTTATGTTTTTCCTTTGCAAGAACATGATATTTATTGTAGTCTCTATAATCTTATTCCAGGGAAGTAGAAAAGAAGAAGGCAAAAAGCATCAAATGTGCCCAAAGTTCCATCTTGCGTTTGGAGGGTGGACCATCTACGTCCATGACATGTACTAACAAAAGGAGGAGAAGTGAGGACTCCGCACACCTAAAACCTCTAAAAGTTATATCACATATTGGTGCAATCTATTTACCATCACATCTTTCTTTGAAACCTAAATTATTTGATTTTGACTTGACCATAGCTTGGAGGTTTCAAGTAAGAAAAAGGAAGCCGAACCAACTCCAACTCGGGCGTTCAAAATTGTATGTTTATTTATTAATTGTAAAGCGAACTACACTCATCCAATTTTCACCCCTATTCTAAGCCATTGTCAATTGTAGGTCAAGAAGTGGGTCCAATTAGCCTGAAGCACTATCCATTGCTGAAATTGAAGATCAACTTGTTCAAGTTAAAAAGAGGCGGACAACCAACAAGAAGCTAGGCGTTCCAAAAAAAAAAGCCACCAACAATTCAAAGGTGTCACTTGAGAGCCCATCAATGGGTACTAGAAGCAAGAAAGGAATTCTTTTTTTTTTTTTTTTTCTCGGCGGGGCCATTCACCCATTTTTTCATTAAGAGGGGAAAGAAAGGAATTCGGACAACCCTACCATGAGCACACGAAGCAAAGAAGGCTCGACCTTTGATTTGTGATGTATTTGCTCTATGTAGGTGAGACTAATGCAGCTGTGGGACACAGATATCCGGACCGAATCGTTTGGCGGAGTCTATCCCTAACAACGTGTCGAAGGGAGATCGCACTCATTAGCAATATGGGACTCCCGCGACAAAGGCTCGGCTCGGAGATAGCGCCCCCTCGGATGAGGTTCAACGGGCCATCTGAGGCCCGGGTGCGAGGCGGGGTCGCCCTATGAGGTAACTTCCGCTTGAATGAGCTCCCGGAGGAGCGTGAAGATATGAGCTCGGCATCAACGGCGAGAGCTCTTTCGGTCTCGAACGAGCTCCCGGCGCCGACCACCCAAGGGTTACGATCGATCTCGATGATTAGCGCACGTAAGCCACGATCAGATCTCGCCTGCGGGGCGAGATCGTTGGCCAGATCATTGACTTTAGCGCGGCGTGGGGTTGTCGGACCACGCCCGGTAACGACATACACGAAAGACAAACACTACACGACAAGAGCGACCTCGGGCGGTCGAGCTCTCCGTCGAGCTCTCTCGGCACACGCGTTTTCTGCGACACCAAGTGTGAGCATTTAAAGGCGCGGCGGCGCCTCAAAACCCCCAATCGCGGACATCGGCGCGTGCGGCGAGAGAGCCAAGGGCGCAGTAGAGCGTCGGGCGGCGGTGTGCAGCTCATCGCCTCCCTCTACACCGACCAACGAGCTCCGAGCTCGTCGTCCGTATGAGATACGTGTCGGGATCGAGCCGCTATTCTAACCTCGACGACCGGCCGGCGTGCCACGGGATAGGGCGGCGACCGCAAGAGCACGCCGGACAGCCGGCGTGCCCGACGACACGGGGGGCTTCTTCTCCTTTACCCTCCTAATTTGTATTTCTTCCACCTTACGGGTCCTCAACCCGATGGCGTCCCGTGAGCTCCCCCGAGACTATAAAGGGGAGGACTCGGCCACGGGTGGAGGGGCAAGCTCTCTTGCACACGAGAAGTGCACACACACGAATCACTCGATCACACACGCAGCGACCGAGACCAGGGAGCTCACCTCCCCCTCTCGCCCGCTGTATTCGCCCCGTCACGGCTTGGTTTGAGCTCGATAGTGCCACACTGCTTGGACTAGGGTGCTCGATTGTCCCGAACAAGTATAAACCCTTGTGTCGTTGTTCTTGAGCTAAGCCATCGTTTCACACACTAGCCGATCGATTCTTGCGTGACCGTGGTATACGACCACGGCGCTGTTGGCGCGCGGTAGGCGGCGCTAGTGTGGCGTTCACCACCGATGGCTTCCTTCACCACCTCGCCGTCCGGCGCACCGATGCGCGGGACCCTGGACTTCGCCGGCACACCGGCCCGGGGGCTCCCTTGTCGGGGCCACCTTCCCTCGAATGGTGCGGGACGGGGATGACGCCTCGCCGCCGGCGTCCGACGCCGCCCGACGCCAGTCTTTGGTCGCTCCGGCCGGGACCCGACTTTGTCGGCCGCGAGCCCCATCTGGCGGTGGCGACCATTTCTTCATCGCCATTGCGGACACCTTTCCCGCACATCCTCAGCCCCCGAGCCGACCCGGGAGCTCTTCCGCGGCGTCACCTTCTCCACCGCCAACGTCGTCCTGCGATGCGCCGAGGGCGAGCCGCCTTCTCCCCCCGACGAGTTCCTCGCGGCCTCGACGGATGTACCTGCGGGGACAACTCTTCCACTGCGATGCGTTACGCCGAGCATGGGGCGACCGGTCTCGAGACCGTCATTTGGGCGGTTGAGCCTCGTAGGGGTCGAGCCCCACACGTGAGTGCTACATGTGCCGGACCACGACGGCTGTTGACATACGGCGTGCCGGCGAGACGCGAGTCCTCCCAAAGACACCCCAAGACACTTCGAGGGAGGGCGGATCGGATCAAGAGGGCGGCGCTCTCCGCCTAGCGGGTCCACGAGCGCCCGAGGAGCTCGAGGAGTTCAGCGCGAATCGCCCAAGAGCGGGATGCGCTCCTAGAGGAAGCGGAGGGGCGGCGGCAGTGCGAGCTCCGGGGAAGGGAGGCGCGGCGTCGTATCGACGAGAAGGCGATGACCTCCCACCCGTCTTCGGTCGCGCGACGGGACCTGCGCCACCGCCACTTAGGGCTTCTCCACGAGCTCCCGAGGCCGAGGCGGCGCCGGGAGACTCCACCAACAAGCGTGCTCCCTCATCGAGAGGGCCGCGGGAGGCGACGATGGAGAGTTGGAGTCACATCGGCGCCCCGCCCTTGGCACGAGGCCTCCTCCAACCCGGGCGAACCGAAGAGAGTCACCGCGGTCCACGCGCCCGCAGCGTAGAGAGGGCTGCGACGGCGAGACACCCTCGGCCGCCGACGGCGAGGTGCGGAGGGAGGAGGTGTCACGATAGCGAGCACCACCGAACGCCGCGACGCGGTAGCGCGCGGCGGCCGCCCGCATGATCCTACGGCCAAGAGGAGGGGTGGCGCTACGGCGGTCGGGAGGACCGCAGCCGTAGCCCCACCCGGGCTCGGGGGCGGAGAACGCGGCTCCCCCCCAAGGCGCGACGCCCGAGCTCGAGGTGGAGCTCGGGTGTGTGCCCTCGCGGGACGAGGGACACCCTCGGGTGTTCGGCTCCCAAGTCCACGGCGCACCATTCCCACGGCTTCTTAGAGCCCCGGCCTCCGTCCCGAAGTACAACGGGAGAGGCGGGACCCCGGTGTTTGGCTTGAGGACTACCGCCTCGCTTCGTGTTGGCGGTAACCAACTATATATTTTTCCGTCCAACTTACTACCATAAAGGGAGTAAAACTATACCTTTTATACTCATATACATCTATTACTAATAAAATTCCACTTGTAGTGTCTAGTATTTTATTTTGCAGATTTATAATAAAAGCAAGTGGAAAAGCGGCCGAGAATACGCCATCGGGAAAGCGCATTATTGCAAAACACAAGCCCATGAGCAAATCGACCCAAAACATCAAAATTAGGGCGAGCAAAGCCCGGCCCACAACTTTTCAAGACGAAGGATGCCAGCCCACCGAGACTCGGGCGGTCGAGCCCTGGGAGTCTGCCACAAGCGCCGCACAGTGCGGCCGCACCCTCCCCGAGGCGGTGTTTCGGCCCGACCTCGGAGAGGCTGCTCGTTCCCTGCCTTATGGGGTTGCCGGCGTGGGATGGTCGGTTTGGTCTAATTAGGAAGGCGTGCCGGTCGGTTTAGGTGTAATTTAGCACTTAGGCCCCTCCTCCAAGTGTATAAGTAGTCCCGTCTCTTCCTCTCAACACACACCACTTGGAGTCCAAAGCAACCAAAGCATTCTTCCTCTCTCTACCACCTCTACCTCTCTCTCTTTTCTTCTACT